>JAODAL010028076.1:0-53923 GCA_025379985.1 Phyllomedusa bahiana | reverse complement strand
AAGTAATAAAATCTTAAAATTCTCTCTCTCTCATTATTCTGGCATTTGGCAAATATAAATAATTTTGGAAATCCTAAGGGCATGTCCCCATGGCACAGGTTTTCCGTTGGTTTTACAGATGTTTTTTTCGGATTTGAAAGCCATCTGTAAACCGACTGTCAACCTTTTACATTGACATTATTAGAAAATCCGTGCAGCCGTCCCCACTGCAAGGATTCTCTGCTGAACATTTTTTTACTCCGCTGGCATTCTGAAAAACTTAGAATATGTTCATTCTTCTGCCCGGTTTTTGAAAGGGTGAGGGTTTGAATCTGCAAACCGCGGAGAAAAGCTGCCTCCCCGCATGCCAAAAAAAAGAACAAATACCAGTTGGAATTTCCCGACCAGTATTTGTCCTTCACTGTGTAAATGCAGCCTAATTGACCTAAATGCATATATGTCTTTTTAAATAGTGTATATGTAAACTTCTGGTTTCAACTGTACATATACTGTATATGTTAGCACTTAATCCAAGTAATATATGACAGTAAAGACAGTACATTTATGGCTATAACCAATAACCAATATAAACCACAAGGTGTTACAGCTAGTGTAGACACGAATAAAAAGTGCAGCATAGTGTGAAAGCATATCATGAGAACTTGGCAGCTATAAACCCAACAGAAGGGAGAGTCAGGCAGATGCAGCAGTAATGGAAAGGAAAAGGGGCATAATAAGAGGGGTAGGCAGAGGGGAACCTGTATTGGGGTGTTCACACTGCGTATTTGCAGGGCCTATTGTGGGACATAATTGTGCTGCAATGCGTCCGAAGTACGCCCTGCAAATACAGTAAAAGCTTATTCCTCGGCACATACTGTGCACCCATCAAAAGAATTGACGTCACTTCTTTTCGGCTCTTATGCGCCAGGGAAAGTGAGGCTGAATGGGTGCCTGGCTGGAGCTCTTTGGGAAGTATGTGATGGCCAGCACGTACCTCCAACAGCAGGCTTATTGTGACATGTACAAGTATGCGCTGCTATACGCCATTTAAACCTGGCCTAAATCTAAATTACAGGCCACACATGCCCCGGAGTGCCACATACCCAAGTGCATATTATGCTTTAATTACAACCCTATAGAAAGTAATAAACCATAAATTAATAAATTGTTTTTGCTATCTAGAGCAAAATGTTTAGGGACAAAAGAATTTTTAATCTATAGTTACTGACAGTTGTGGACGCCACCTAATATGTGTAGGATTTTTATGCAATGTATGTACCTTAAAAACATAGATCATATTGAATTATTTTATTTATTTATTTATTTTTTATTTTTATTTTTCGCAGATATTTTTGATTTTGTTTTTTTTAAATCCCATTTAGGGATTATGGTTTTAAGACTTTAGTAGGTTGTTGTTTAAGGGTTGCAATTTTACAGGGTGATAATCACATTGTAAATGTGAAATATTCACTCTGCCCCTTAGATACCTGATAGAATGGGAGTCACTGTTTATCTTAATGAAGAGATTAAACTAATTACAGTGCTATTTTTCTTTCATTTATTTTCCTTTTTAGAACACACCTGTTAACATAGAAACTGTCCAACTACATTTAAAGTCTTAAAAGAGACAGCATCCCCCACCGCTTCCTCCGTTATCAGGTGTAATGGTCGACATGATGGAGGCTCAGATATGACACACAGACAATGTAGTGTCAGGAATGGCAGGAATCCTCCAGCCTTTTCATCTTCTCTTGCTCCTACTAATTATATCAGATGAGGCTGTTGCTATCTCAATCAACTCTGTGGATCAGCTGACAATATACACAAGTGAATTTAATTATTTGTAAATGGTTGATTGCTAGTCCGCTATAAAACTTTATTTTACTTGTTGGCTGTTGCTATGTATACTGGGAGCTGATAGATTGTGTTTTGTGAGCCTTTTGTATTCAGTCCTGTTTTGGTTAGTTATATGTTACATGGTGTTCTGGAGATCGATCCCAGTTCAGGAATTTTTCAGAGAACTGTAAATTGTAATTTTCTTTGAGTCACAGGTTCTCAGGTTCAGAGACTCAGTGGTTATAATAATCAAGACTCTTTTGCAGGGCGATCACCAGTCTTGGACATTTATGGGGACATGTATGAAAACTGTCTAGGTCTAAGACGTTCTTTGTTGCCCATAGAAACTAATCAGCGTACCCCTTTCATTTTTTTAGAGCACTATATGAAATGAAAGAGGAGCTCTGATTGGTTGCTGTAGGCAACTTAAAAGGCTTAGACCTAGGCAGTTTTTATACATGAGGCCCTTAGTCTTAAAGAGGTGTTCAGAATTTACAAAATGCTTGTTATTCTGTCAGGTGATGATGAAAAATAGAAGAAAAGAAGCAAACTTACCTCTCAGATACTGTTGTTCCGTCGCCAGGGTCATCCTAGTGATCCCGGCAGTAGCCTTGCCCATTCATCCTCCACGTGAAAAATGTGGCATTCACAGACTGCTGTGGTCACGTCCATGTGAATGTCGTGGTCTGTGATTGGCTGCATGTGAATAATGAACAGACAAGGCTACTGCCAGGATCACCGGGATGGTTGTGGTGATGGAATGACAGTGTTTGGGAGGTAAGAATGCTTATTTTCTTCTATTTTTCATCATGCACAATTGACTAAAAGGCATTTTGTACTGTTGGAACACCCACTCCAGCCAGTGGACCCTGAATCTGCATGGTGTGGATACCTTCCTCTATGGTTTGGAGGTAAATTATGATATTCTAAAGGCTGACACTTCTACTTCTGCTTATTTACAGTCTTTAAGACAGGGACAGAGGAGAGCAGAGCAATACTTTGCAGAGTTAAGATGGGGGGTGACTTTTGATGGATAGAACGATTCTACCCTCCTCAAGTAGTATCGTCTTTGACTTTCTGAGGTTAAAGATAGTGATGAGCGATTACGTTGACTATCGTCACCGGGACGATAGTCGATATCGGCAATTATCAATAAGATATCCAATAGTCGATAATAGATTATCGCTGATGACCATTAAAGTCTATGGGAGAGGAACAACACCTTCATTTTTACACCCAAACAGGGATGGAGAAGCTGGAATTAACATCCACAACAGCAAACTGTATACGTGCTACATCTTAGGCAAGACAATTAGGTTATAAAAGCCACAGAAAAAAAAATTAAAGACCATTCACTATCCCTGTCTTGCACCACAGCATGACCCTTAAACCTGCATGACCCACAAATTAAAAAGTGCCAGAAGGCAGTATGATTTGAACCATCATTTTACTTGAACTGGACATTGAATATCCCTGTCCTGGAACGCAGCATGAGCCCAAACCTGCATGACCCCCAGATTAAAAAGTGCCGGAAAAAGGAGTTTTCAACCACCATTTTAGTTGAAGTGCACATTGACTATAACTGTCCTGTACGCAGTATGACCATTAAACCTGTCTGACCCACAGATTAAAAAGTACTGGGAAAAGGGAGTTTTTCAACCACCATTTTAGTTTAACTGGACATTGACTATACCTGTTCTGTTCCACAGTATGACCATTAAACCTGTCTGACCCACAGATTAAAAAGTGCCGGAAATAGGAGTCTTTCAACCACCATTTTAGTTGAACTGGACATTGACTATACCTGTCCTGGACCGCAGTATGACCATTAAACCTGTCTGACCCCCAAATTAAAAAGTGCCGGGAAAAGGAGTCTTTGATCCACCATTTTAGTTGAACTGGACATTAACTATATCTGTCCTGTACCGCAGAATGACCATTAAACCTGTCTGACCCCCAAATTAAAAAGTGCCGGAAATAGGAGTCTTTCAACCACCATTTTAGTTTCACTGGACACTGACTATACCTGTCCTGGGCCACAGCATGAGCCCCAAACCTGCATGACCCCCACATTAAAAAGTGCTGGAAAAAGGAGTCTTTCAACCACCATTTTTGTTTCACTGGACATAGACTATCCCTGTCCTGGGCCACAGCATGACCCCTAAACCTGTTTGACCCACAGATCACAAAGTGGCACTATGCTATTTTGTACAGTGACTCTCATTTAGTATATTTTTTGGTAACTGACGATTGTTTACAGAATTTATTTAGGGAAGTTTTATTTATAGTTTTACATTATTACCATTTTGCTTTTTTTTCAAGTGTGATAACATACAACATAAACCCCTCCCTGCAGTTTTTAAAGGTATGTTTTACATGTGTAGATGTGTTAATTCGTCCGCACACACCATAAGTAATACAAATGTCCTAATCATCCCCAAAACACTTCTTAGTTGAGAAGACATTTGCCCTCCTGGATTCTGAGACTGATTCAGCCAATCAATTCAATGGTTTCATTTTTCCTCCAAATAATTCTTGACTGACCAAAAGTGAAAAAAACACCTGTCTGAAATGTATACGGGATAATAAAAGGTATTTTTTGGCACCTATCAATTCACCTGTGGTGACTACAAAATTGCTGTATTCAAATGTAACTGCAAAGTAGATCTATCAACAAAGCTTGACTGACCAAAAGTGAAAAAAACACCTGTCTGAAATGTATACAGGATAATAAAAGGTATTTTTTTGGCACCTATCAATTCACCTGTGGTGACTACAAAATTGCTGTATTCAAATTTAACTGCAAAGTAGATCTATCAACAAAGCTTGACTGACCAAAAGTGAAAAAAACACCTGTCTGAAATGTATACGGATATTAAAAGGTATTTTTGGCACCTATCAGTACACCTGTGGTGACTACAAAGTTGCTGGATTCAAATTTAACTGCAAGGTGGCTCTATCAACACAGCTGGCCTGCGCCAAAGTGAAAAAAAAACACGTATCTGAAATGTATACGGGATAATAAAAGGTATTTTTGGCACCTATCAGTACACCTGTGGTGACTACAAAATTGCTGTATTCAAATTTAACTGCAAGGTGGCTATATCAACAAAGCTGGACTGGGCAAAATTGAAAAAGAACACCTATCTGAAATGTATACTGATAATGCAAGTGGAATTTTGCACCTAACAAATAGACCTGCAGTTACTAGAAAAGATCTGTATCCTAATATAAGGCAATGCAATGTCTAAAAAATTTTTGGCTGTACAATATCCAGTATCCTTTATAGAGCTTGTCTGTGTTCGCCCGCGGGCCCCCCACCGCTCTCCCCCGTGACTTTACAGCGGTAGATGCTCCTATAAAATTCTCTGCCCAACTACCTAAAATCTGCATATCTCTGACCTAACTAACTTCTAAGGATCACAGCTAAAAGTAGAGCTGTCTCTGTGAAAAAATATAATAATTTCGCTGAGCTGTTTGCTGAGCTATTTGGACAGAGGCAGAGCGCACGTCCTACTGCTATGAGACGCTGACACACACTGATCATGAACAGGAAGGGCTGTTCTATGTAAAACGAGGTCATGTGATTTTTCCAGCCAATCGCAACCATACACATCCCAGTCATGACGTCGCACACACATCTCACTCTGCTCTATTCTGTAAGCTGATTTGCTGGCCGCCAAAATGACAGGAAGCGCCGAAAATGGCGCGATATTAATAGATTATGCACAGATTTTAACCTAAATTATCGCGTGATCTAAAAAATCCGATCAACGTAAATACCGTGCCGATTTCAACTTTGTCGATAATAATCGCTCAACACTAGTTAAAGACGCTATGGTGCAATTCCCTCCCTGTGACTCGCTAAACAGTCTAATTTCCCTGGCCATTAAAATCGACCAACACATTAAAGAGAGAAAGTCAGAGAAGCAGGGTAAACCAATGGAAAATAGTCCATTCAGAAGGTCCAAGTAACCACTACAATATCCACCGTCAGAAAATCTTCATGCTTTATTGAAATGGTTAAAAAACATGATAACATGTATCAAAAAACCCATGCATGGAGGAGCATCATACATGCGGCTGAGAGGGCCAAAATGGCTGACACGTTTCAGAAGCGGACTTCCTTAGTTGTAGCCAATTGAAAATAGTCCATTCAGATTCTCGTAGTTGGAGAAGGATAGGAGGAAACTCTTATGCCAGTGTGTTTACTGTGGAAAAAAGGGTAGTTTTGTTCAGAAATGTACCCTCAAGGTAAACTATCTGGTATGCAAGGAAAAATTCCTTGCATACCAGATAAAAGGGAAGGTCTTCTAGGTATATATAGTTTTCTCCCAAGAACATTTAGCTGTTTAATGAGAGGGGTTTTCTTTCCTTTGCAGACTTTTGTGGATAGTGGAGCTGCAGCAGATTTCAAGGATTTTGGTTTGGCTCAGGAATTGTGTATAGACCTTGTGCCTTTGGAAGAGCCCATTGGAATTTGTATGTTATGAGATGGCATTCCCCTAAAAGTGGATCTGCAAGATTCCACACGTCAAGTATCAAACTATCAGTGGGAGATGTCCATTGTAAGACAATTTTTTTATACAGTTTTATTCTCCTTTTTATCCAGTTAGTTTGGAGTATCATTGGTTTATTCTTCATAATCCAGTTTTTGATTGGGTTACAAGAGTGCTAGTCTCATAAAGAAAGACATTGACAAGAAGATGTTGTGAAGACATCATGCCCTATTTTATTTGCAGCCACTAGTCTACAAGGTCTGCCTGCTCTATATCAGCATTTTGCAGATTTTTTTCGTGAAAAGACCACTAATGATGTTCTTCCTTGTAGGATTTTTTTTTATTCGAAGATAAACAATCATCTTGACTCAGAGAATTAGCTTTTTGAAATGCATTGTGTATGTGCTGCAGAGGATAGCCTTTATCTAGCAATCGTTTCCTAATTATTCAATTGTTTTACAAAAGTATGTTATCTGTGCAATTCTTCCTAATCCTGAATTGTCCAAATGTAATGTTAGACTTCCATTTGTGATGATTGCTTGAAAAATGTAGATTCAGTAGCTATTAACGTCCACTGTCTTGAAAGAATTAGAAGATATTTTTTCCTTTTTGAAGGTAATAATTAAGTCTAAAAATTGTTATTAATGATGTTTGTAATGAGAATTTTTTTATAGCAAATACTTTGATAAATAAAATCATTTTGAAAATGAATAAGTTGTTGAAAAGTAAAGCTATTCTCGTTCCCATCCCTGTTTGAAAAATTATCCTTTATAGGTAAAATAATTGTGTGTTAAAATAAATCTCCTATTAGGAAATGTTTTTGTTCTGTACTCCCCTCAGGATCATCTGTTAATAACTTATTTACACAACTTATTCCCGAGTCATGGTCTATATTAGTATACAAAGCAATTAGATCCATCATCATAAGTATCAAATTACCCTGGTAATGTATATCTTTTAAAATTATAATAAGATCATCAAAATCTTGCACATAATCTTGTAAAAAAAAAGTCAAAGTATTGGGACAGATTACTCATATGTACATTTATACCTGATATGATCAATCTCCTGAGGGTTTCATTAAATCCTTCCTGACATTGGATGTAATCATACATCCTAGAGGGAAGTGACTTTCCGCAAATGGATGTATGGGTACATCCTTGACATCATGCGGACCCATTGAGTGCCAGCCGCGGGCGATTAACCCCTTAGGTGCAGCATTCAATGGCATTTGCGGCAGCTAAGGAAAAGACATAGGGAGGGATTTTCTCTTATAGCCCAGAAGCCTTTTTTTAGGTTTCCAGGCTATCTGTGACGCCATGTCACTATGCCCGGCTGTGCCCCATGGGCATGGCTGGGCATAGTGATTGACAGTTGCCATGGACAGCACTGCTGTGTACTATTCTCCATTGTAACAGTGATCTAAAAATCACTGATACAAGTTTGCTGTTGGGAATAGTAAAAAAAAAGTAAAAAGTACCAAAAAATTTAAAGACGTAAACAAAAAAGTAAAATACAAACACAAAAATAAAAATATGTACACCACCCTCTTCTCCATTCCAGACGCTAAGCTCACCCAAAAATATAAAAAATAAAGTACACATATTTGGTATCGTTGTGTGCATAATGATCTACCTTATAATATTGAACAACGTAAAAAATAAATAAATAAAAAAAAGTCATGGCATTGAGATTTTCCTTCATCCCGCAGCACGTAAAATGGATTAAAAAGTGATAAAACAAACTTCAAATAAATGCCAAAGGGGTAACATTGAAAACATCAGTTCATCTTGCATGTATATGGAAAATTAAAAAGTTATGGCTATCAGAAGATAGCGAAGCAAAAATATTGTTTACACAATAAAACCCCTTTTTTAAATCACTTCAACATAAAAAATATATAAATTGGATATTGCCATAATCATATCGACCCACAGAGTAAAACTAACTTTTCACATATATTTTAAGTTTTCAAAATGGATGTGCTAACCAGATTTTGTTTTTTGACTGTTTGTATAGGGAGGTGGCTAGTACCTAGCTTGGTTTATGCACTCCACCCACCTACACAGACTTTTTAATCAGATCAGGTTTGTAGTTGGAGCCTTCTAACCCTGAAATGTGGAGGTCTGAACAGACACCAAGAGAGGTAGCATGTAGCGTAGGTTCCCACCTGAATTGGGGTCACCTTGCCGCAGTAGGTGGGCATTTACAGTTTTGATCAAAAATGTACACTAAGAACCTCAACATTTTTTCATGTATTTCATGGTAGCAGAAATGCTTTTCCAAAAAATTCTTATGTCCTCTTTGACCATTTTTAGTGCCTTTAGAGTGCTGCTGATGTTGTATTGTTTTTGCATAGCTTTTGACTGCCACAACAGTGTGCAACTATACATTTATTTTTCAAAACGGATGTACAGACCAGATTTTGTTTTTTGACTATAAAAAAATAAAAAGACATTTTAAGAAACTATGCCAACCTACAGTAGACATTTGGAAGATGCTAGTTAGAAACTATTTTGTGTGGAATAACTATCTGTCTTACACGCAGAAATTTCTGAACTATGAAAATGAAAAATGTTTTCAAATTTTGATGATATTTTGAACAAATAGACAAGGATGGTACGGACCAGAATTTCTTACTAAAAGTACAATGTGGTCATGAGAAAACATTCTCTGAATTACATGGGTAGGGAAAAGTATCAAACAGTTATTCTCACATAAAGTGACAAATGTCAGATTTCAAAAATGGGGCTCTGTCAGGGAGGTCAAAACTGGCTGCGGTGCTAATGGGTTAAACACTTATAAATCTTAGGGAGAAAATAGAAGAAGGGTACATTAGGTGAAGGATGAACAAAAATGTATTTTCTTTCTTGGTAATAAGTCCATGTTGAAATGCTGTACTAATAAAACTGTAAATGTCCCTTTTATCTGTTAAGATGTTAAGGGCGTTGTCATGATAAACTGTATACTATAAATTACTATACCTCCCCTCATTTATTTAAAGGGGTTGTCTCACTACAAGGATTGCTTTTTATGTTAAAGATCTTGCAAAAACAAGTCACTTTGTACTACATGTCCATTAACAGTATCCTACCTATTCTGAGATATTCCCTCTTGTATGGGCTGCATCAGCTCCTCAGGTTGCTATAGCTACAGACCTGTTTGATCTCTCCTGATAGGCTGCCAGCACTGGTTGCTATAGCTACAGACCTGGCTTCTACTGCAGTCTAGTAGAAGCCAGTAAACGAGCCCCTGAATTCAAAATGAAACCAAGAAAACAGGATAAATCAATGCAGTGAGACAGCCCCTTTAAGTAATTTTGCAATATATGTCCATTAGCAGTGTCCTACCTATTCTAAGATATCCCCTCTTGTATGGGCTGCATCAGCTCCTCAGGTCACTATAGCTACAGACCAGTTCAGTCTCTCATGATAGGCTGCCAGCACTGGCTGCTATAGCTAAAGACCAGTTCAGTCTCTCATGATAGGCTACCAGCACTGGTTGCTATAGCTACAGACCTGACTTCTACTAGAGCCTAGTAGAAGCCAGTAAACACACCCCTGAATTAAAAAGGAACCAAGAAAACAGGACTGAGGTAAGAGGAATCAATGTAGTGAGACAACTCCTTTAAACAAAGATTCCCAACAGAATTTAGAAAAAACACCGTGCACTGAAGGAAATGTACTAAAAAATACCAATAAAACAGTCAATCTCACAAGTGGGAGGGGGATGCATGGGATTGAGTTTGCACAGAAATAAGCTTCTATGGGATGTCAATCTTATGTCACATGTAGTACACCAAGATACTGTCTTCCCACACACCCCAATACCAAAAGATCAGACTACAAGCTAAAAAAATTTCAAAAGAGGTATTAGTTGATATTTTGTCCAAAATGCATAAGCTCACAACTGACACCATGAAGTGTAAGAATCTATAAGAAATTCTATAGATAAGAGAAATAAAGATAAGTTGGTCAAAATATTTCCAAAATGCCAGGTATTGTGAGGTGTTACCAGTATACAGTGGTTAATAGCTGCCAATGGTGGTCTGAAGAAGGTTAGCGGGTAAACTAGGGACAGAGTCATTGGCATCTAAGGTGTACTGATGCAAAAAGAGAGCAACAACTAGCCCATCTGGTCTGATCACACAGTACAGTAACAGTAGCACAAATTGCTGAAAAAGGTACTACTGACTGTGAAAGAAGGGTGCTAGAGCACACATAGGGCTAAGTAAAGATGACAGGGATAAAAATAAGTTGTATTTTTTTATTCCAGGCTTAAGTATGTCACTGATAATTAGGAAGTAGACAAAAAAGTCACTTTTTGTGTGCAAAGACACAAAAGAGGATAATTACTACTGTATGGGAGCAGATGGGGATTACTGTGTGGGGCAAAGGGGGTATTGGTACAGAGTGGGGATACAACATGGCAATATTACTGTCAGGGAGGCTAAGGGTGCACTATTACTGTTGGCTAAAAGGGACACTATTATTATCTTTTTCACCATTGCTGAAATACAATAGATGTTTCTGTAATGCTAGTAGAGAGTATATAGTTGATTATCACTTATGCACCATCTTCACTTTATATATCCCGTGATGTTGTTTTTAATAATATCATATGGTGGAGCAAGTTATGTTATATAAGATGTTTTGCAAATACCTTCATTCTTGATGTTTGGCCAGAAAGAGCTAAGACATTGCACCTTATCTCAAGACAATATTAAAGGGGTTTTCTCTTCACACACTTTTGCAGACTATGAGCTGTTTCTGTCTCTTACAGCTTCAAATCCATGATCCATGGCCGTGTCTCTACTCCAAGTAGGCGTGTCTCTTCTCTCAGTAGGCGTGTCTCCTCTCACTGAAGACTGGTGATATCATCTTTCTGTGTGAGCAGAAGGGAGAGGATGTCACAGCTCTGCAGACCTCCTGCAATGGTTCTCATGTCTGCAGATCTGTCAGCTCCCTCCACAAGCTCCTTGTAACCAGAACACCTGTATTGCTGTAACCAGTACAACTGCATTGCTGTAAACAGTTACACATAAAGCTAAGGGTGCCAATAGGGCAGTATGGGCAGTACTCCTGTCAGGGGCCCTAATCAAAAAGGGGCCCACCGATAAACTAGTAATGGGTGGGGGCCACATTTGATTTGGCTATATGGGGCCCGAAATGATTAATAGATGACTTATGGTAGCCATGCATAAAGCCTGAACTGATTAAACAAATGTGAGGAATGCACTTTGCTCCCCCCTCTGTTACCAGGCAGGAGGTAGGGGGAACAGACTATATAAGGCTATGTTATATGGGTTGGAGAGTGAATCTAGCAGCTAGACACTCAGTAATCCTTCAGATAGAGCTGGGAGATGAGCATAGAGGAGCTCAGACAGGCTTTATTATACAGACACAACCATCACAACAAGCTGGGGTAGCTAATTTCACTTTCACTTTCCACAGCTCAGACGGGAGTAGGCACAGAGTGCAGGCAACCAATCACAGCACAGGGGGCGTGTCCCATCCTGGGGACATGTCCCTAGTAGTTGGCCTCCTCGCCAACCCCCCCATACAAACTCATCTTGTGCATAGCGCTAGCGGGTACTCCGACATTGGACCTAGGTGTCCTACGTGAAGGTACACACTCAAGGGATTCAAGCGTATCTTCTGGGGGAACAGCTGTTGACTGTACATCTCTCTCCCTGGGTGGCAAACTCCTCTGGAACCTCGGTTGAGGGAATTTGAATAAAATGGGGTGTTATGCGGATACCTCAAGAACACATACACATAGACACAAACCGGGATAAGGGTTAAATAATAGAGGAGAGATGCTGAGCTCTGTGATATAGAGGGTTAAATAATAGAGGAAAGAAGCTGAGCCCTGTGATATATAGAGTTATATGATAGAAGAGAGAAGCTGAGCTCTGTGATATATAGGGTTATATGATAGAGAAGAGGAGCTGAGTTCTGTGATATATAGGGTTATATGATAGAGGGAGAGAAGCTGAGCTCTCTGATATATAGGGTTATATGATAGAGAAGAGGAGATGAGCACTGTGATATATATATATATATATATATATATATATATATATATATATATATAGCAAAAGTGCTCATACCTCTTTCTATTAAATTTAACCCTATATATCAGAGGGGCTCAGCTTCTCCCCTCTATCATTTTAACCCTTATATCACGGGGTCATCTTCTTTCCCAAATTATTTAACCCTTATATCACAAAGCTTCGGGCTTTCTCTTTTTAATATATGTATATACCCATAGCCAAAACCCCTATATATAACCCTATAAAATCAAGAGCTCGCTTCTTTTCCTCTATCATTAACCCTATATATCACAGGGCCCCATCTTTTTTTCCCCCTATTTTTTAAAACCCCTATAAAATAACATAGCTCTGTTCTCTTTTCTAATATAGGGTATAAGCCCCTTTAAGCCATAAACCCTACTATAATCCTAAATATCACATGGGCTCTGCTTCTCTTCTCTAATATATATATATATTAAAAAAAATATAAATAAAAAAATATATATAAAAAAAAAGAGAAAAAGAAGCAAGCTTGTGATATATAGGGTTATATATAGGGGGAAAGGAGGAGTTTGACTTTTTGTGAAAATTGGTTTTTTATGATAGAGGGAAAGAGATAAACTTTGTGATATATAGAGCTATACAGAGTTATTCCACAGTCATATCCTCTCTGTCTCACAACCTAAGATAACTGTTCAACAATTTCAACTCTCTCCTCCGTCTCCCAGCACCACATCCTCATCTTTCCACTCAAGTAGATGATTTCACCACTCACTTCCTAAACAAGATCAACCTCAAAGAAATCTTCACCCCACAGTTCCCCCCGTTTTTGCACTGTTTCCCCCAATGTTTTAATCTATACTCCCTTTGGGCCCGGGGCAGCTCCCTAAACAAAACATGGGTTTTTTTGTTTCACTTTTATTCTTTTTGTTTCTACCTCTCAGACCATAGGTGTCTATCATCCTATCCTTTCCCCCTTCTCCCCCTGTTTTCATAAATGTTTAAAAAGTGAAGGAAAAATTAATTTTATCATCTTTCCCCCAACCACTACACCCCCCCCCCAATGGGCTCTATCCCAGTCAACCCGCTTTAAAACTCTCACCAATCCTGCAAGTCCTCAGCCTTGAGATAAACTTTGACTTCTCTCGTTTTTTCAAATCACCCCACCCAAAGCCCTTACATCTGCCTGGCCCCCTCCACCTGAAAAATACCTCTCAAATCTGTCACTCATTAACTTTGATTTCTAAAAAATCTGGTCTTTTTCATCGCCTCCCCAAACGACTGCAAAAGGGCATTTTTTTCTGCGACCTCCCCTCTAGCAAATCTTGCTCCCCTCCAAACCATCCTCAACTCTGGGTGCCATTTTTATCCCCCTCTCTCCCCCGCTTTTTCCTCTGTTTTTCCCCCCCGCCAAAACTTTCACTGGCTACCCATTGGCCCCAAAAATGTAGTTTAAAGGGTACTAAACAAAAACCCACAAGGCTTTTCCAAAAACCTCTCCCCCGGCATTTTCTGCCTTAACCCCTTAACCCACCTTGGGCTATCAGTACGCCCAGGGCCCTAAGGGGCCCTTTTAAAGGGGGGTCGAAACCCGTGACCCCCCCACACAAGGCCCGCCGGGTGTTTTTTGGCAAATCGCCGCTAACCCCCCGGCGTAACAGCGCCGGCGGGTTTTCTCCCCCCCACTGGGGCTGTTTTTACCCCCTCAGGGAAAACCCCGGCAAAAAATTTGGGCCCCGGGGATCTGAATTAAAAAAAAGCCCATCTTTCCCGCCACCGATCGGTGCGGTGACGGAAAAAAGGCAGCTTTGGCCCGCCCGATCCGATCACCGGGCCCTTTTTGGGGGGGGCCTTGGGGGAAAATTCCCGTCCACTTTAAACCTTGGGGCCCGGTTTTTCCCCCCTTCCGTCCGCAACGGAAACTGCCATCTTTTTTACACCCTAATGCATTGCCTATGCAATGCATTAGGTTTTTATTAACAATCGCGGGCCCCCTAGTGGGCAAAATACCACAGGTGGGGCCTCAATGTTACAGTAAAAAAAAAAAAAAAAAAAGTTTAAATTATAAACAAAAAAAATAATTAAAAGTTAAAACACCCCCCTTTCCCCCATTTTAAAAATAAAATCTTTAAAAATAAAAAAAAAGTTACACTATTGGTATCGACCGGCCCAAAAAGTCCGATCTTAAAAATATAAATCATTTATCCCGTACGCTGAAAAACCGTAAAGAAAAAAAATTCCAAACCCAAAATTGGGCTTTTTTTTGGTCATTTTACGTCACTCAAAAAAAGGAATAAAAATGATCAAAAAATTTGCATGCTTTCCAAACTCTAGCGATAAAAAAAAATTTCAGCCCGCAAAAAACCCCCTCACGACGCCCTGGGTTTAGTACAAAAAAAATTATTGGTCCCCACAAAATGGCGCCCCTGCCGCAAATTTCAAAAAACTAAAAAGTTTGGAATTTTTTTACGGTACCAAAACATAACGAAACCCTACATGTTTTGGTAATTGCCGGCATGCATAACAAGCCTGAGGAAATACATATAACACATTATGTTTAACCGAGATTGAACGCCGTAAAAACAAAAACCCCCTGCAAACATGTCGAAAATACATTTTTTTTTCCATCAATTTGTCCCAGCTTGGAATTGTTTTTGGCGGTTTTCCCAGTATATTCTATAGTATAGTGAATACTATATCCCGCAAAATAAAAGCCCTCATATGTCTATATAGGTGTAAAAATAAAGAAGTTATGGCTTTCAGAAGGCGAAGAGGGAAAAACGAACGTGTCACCCAAAAAAAACGCCGGGTCCCTAAGGGGTTAATCTCTAGATACTTTCCGTCACGCAATCTCAGTTTCTCCCAGGACCTTCTTCTCTGCTCTCTTTTTGTCAGCTCATCACACAACTGTTTTCACTGTTCCTCTTGAGCTTCCCTGATGTTTTAGAACTCACTGCTCATAAAGCCTTTTTACAAGGAGTTTGTATTCAACTTGCTAGTATAGGGAATAGAAAATAACAAGCGGTAAAACATAAAGCTGCAGACACACACTTTAAAATGACCTATTCCCCTGGAAAAAGGAACTCCTAGTTAATTTAACAAATATGAATGACTATACACCTTCAGAAATATGAATTTCATTTAGCTAAAATGAAATGACAATTCTACATACGGGGAGACAAACCCAGCAGATTACTTGCTTAAAAGAGAAAAAACTACATGGCTAAGACCAAATTGTTCCCTTTCTTCTTCAACTGGATCCAAAATAATAAATCCAATAGATATTGCTAATCAATTTGAAGCATACTACTCTAAATTTTACAATATAAAATCTAATAAAAATGTTGCATCTCTCAAAGGCACTGAAGCAAACTCATTCCTTATGGAACAGTATCAAAAGCTTTTAACCAGATGGTATTATACCCCTATTCGCCCCAACAGGATATACCCAAGTGCTCTTCCTCTTTGCTGGAGGTCATGCAGTAGTCATGGCTCCCTGTTTCATATATTTTAGTCATGTCCTTGCTTACAGACTTTTTGGTCCAATGTTCTTTCCTTAATTTCTACTTTAGCCCAGGTTCCATGTCTTACTGGCCCGGAATTTGCAATGTTCTTGTTGTGACTTGGGAATTGAATGTATCTTATGCCTAAGATACTGTGAGGGTAATATCTATAATTTTATATTATAAATTTGTATATCTCCTAGTGTGGCTTTTTCATCAAAGTTTTGAAATCACTCAGGAGACTTTTGGAATGTCAGTAGACATGTCCCCTACCCCCCTCCTCAATGATTTGGAAAACACATGCCTGGAGGAAAAGACCTTTTAAAAAGGAATAAAGGTTTTCTTTGTTTCAGGAGTAACGGAGGATGGCCATAAAATGGGAAGAACAAATACTAAACCAGCGTATAAGAGGCTAGCTAAATTTTAGAATTGATTGGCTAAATGTGATTCTTGTATGAAGAATTGGTCTATAAACCATGAATTGCAGTAGGAGGGGGCGACATTTTCTTTTATGCATATGTAATATGCGTGGTCTCCAAAGCTTGCATTGAATAAATCCTGGTTTTCTAATTTGAAAACCCGATCAACATCTGAAAAGCTTTATTAAGCTTACAACAAAATGGCCGCCCTAACGTGGGGGCTCAGAAAATTGATTTGGCAACACGGACTAATACGAATGAACTATACTTGAAAACAGAATAAAAAGATTCGCATCCAAAAATAAAACAAAAAAGGTAAGCAATATTATTTATATATTTGCTTACTAAATATATACCGTCTCTTTCAATGTATTGTCTTCTCTGTCCGCTGATTTTCCACCCAATCACTATACGACATCCGCCTAAGATTCCTTGATAAAAAAATCAAACGAATGATTGTGATCCGTGGATCAAAAAAAATAAAAAAAAACATAAAATAATAGTATATATAATATAATATATAATATAAATATTATATATAATATGAATAATATATAATATATATATTAATTATATATATATGAGCTGTTTTGGAAGTGAACAGTGAATAGAATGTGATTGGATGTGAACAATTTGAAATATAACATATAAACAAAATCGAGGTTTCTGAAAGAGTGTATGCATTGATTGTGACAACGATGAGGCACCCCCAATTAAAGAAATATAACAAGTTTAAGTGAATTGTATGCATTTGTACCAACAGAGTACGATAGCTAACAAAATGTTTAGTATATAGAGACGTGAATGAATGGTTTAAGATTTTTTTTTTAATCTAACCATCAGAGGTACGATACTAAATTAGTTAGTTATAATATTGGAAGACGCAATGAAGTGATTCGATTTTTAATCTAGCATCTCGAGGTACGATACTAACTAATTTTGTGTATAGTTGTTAGGAACTTGAATGAGTGGTTTAGATTTTGAATCTAACACACACAGAGTATTATGCTAAACTAATTCATGTGACGACGCTGTAGAATTTTGGAACGAGTAATTTGGGTAACTCTTTGGCAGTATGAAAAAAATTATCTCTAAACTGCAATAAAAATATGTAGAGACAATAGCAGAAGATAAGAAACAGATATGGAAAATTGGTAAGTGAAATTGGACATTGAAAAGTAAAAAAATGAAGGAAAGTCTCTTCATATAAGTGAGAGTTTAAGTTGTCGGACCTGGTGTATATAATGGGTTTAAAATGAAGGTATTGATGCCATGTGAGATGAGAATGCATGAAAAAGTTTATTATTTCCCCCATTTCTTTCTTTGAGACTTCTGGATCTATAGTCCACAGCAGCACAGCAGCTTTCTGATTTCAGAATGATGGGGAGAAGATTCCAACTCGAGATGCGAGACTCCATTGTCGTGTTTTTTCATTGATTACTAGCACTTATACTGTGTAGAACATTGATGAATTTTAGTTTGTGTGTGGGTAATTGAGATGTTTTGTCTTTAGAGGAAATGCTCTGCAGAGGTGGTTTGGTATATACAAGATATCAATATTCATGTATGCTTTGGTTGTAAATAAAGAATATAATATTAATCTGGTGTATAATTTTGCAAAGGATATCCTCTTAAATATGGTTGAAGTTTGAAATAAAAATAAGTCCACGTGCAACTTAAAAGGTGCTCACATTTAATATAAGCAAATAAATTGGGGATTGTGAGCACAAAAGATTGTCAAAATTTTGTAAATATTTTTTATGTTATTCAACTACATTTACATTACCAGGAATGTTTACTTACTGTTTTACCTCCCCCAAATGTTTCTTTTTAGGTGGTGAGGAGCAAAGATTAAATATTAACCTTGTGTTCTCTGTAGAATGAAGAGATGAAATTTTAACTAATATTTATTGATATTGATTTGAAGTAAAAGACTCTATAGTCTCGGGATATTTTGATCAATGCCAACCCATTGTATTATGTTGCTTTTTTGTGGCATTGAGATATTAGTTTGTTTTAATTTTCTATCTTTTCCATTTGTTTAGTCTTGAAAGTTTTTTTTTGTGTTGTATGCTTGGAAATGTGAATGACGGATCCTTTGTTTTCTTTGTTTGTTTATGTTAAATATGTGGTTACATTCTTTGTGACTGGAGCAACTCTTTGTTTGTCGTGTCTTGTTATATTGAAAAGCCATGTAGTCCTACAGATGTGCAGCAGCATGTGACTTTTATACAACTGATTGGTAATATAGAACAGTCCATGCTGGCTAGACTAGGGGCCGGCCAGGGAAGAGGCCAATAATGTAGATCTTCCAGAAAACATGCTTCAGTTTTGAATAGTCAGTTAATTTTGGGACTACACACATTACACTGTGAGAGAAAGGGTTTAGTTAGTCTTCTCTTCCTTATGTAATTTCTCTTGATGTAGGATTAATTACAGATACCTTATCAATGCCACCTGGAGATGCTCACCTATTTTCAATAAATTAAACCAATTAAGATATAAGCAGTACTGTCCTCAGTGCTGTAAACAGTGCTATCACCTGAATTGACGGGACAGAAACCGTCTGTTGTTTTTTTTTTTTTTTTGTTTATTTTATTAGCTGATCGAGGAAAAAAAATGCGGTGGAAAGGGTGTGCGGGGGGCTTGTGGGGGTATAAGTTGGTGGGGGGTGGTGGCCTCGTGTCTCAATGGACAAAGATACAGTTTTTTGTAGGACAAGTTTGCCTTCCTAGGACACTGCTTGTCAATGGTGCCCAGGCACCTTGACCAGAGACCGAGATACAGATCATAAAAAGGACCTGACATCTGGGGGATCTAGAGCAACTCAGAATATTCCAGAGTTTGATATAATAATGTAATATATTTAAATATGATCAGCGTTGTTGCTTATGCATGGCATCTGTATGAGTGACTTTGGCTACACCCATTTTTTTAAGTGATAGAGGAGGCACATACACATTCCAAACTCTAGAAGTTTGTTAATTCCTCTACACCTGCCCAGGGCCACACCTGACTAATGTCAACTGTTCTCGCAGTACTGCACTGAGATGGCTGGTCATGCCGCGGCAGTCCCTTACACAGTCAAAATGGTACCACAGCAGAGACCATAGCTATAACTCTGCTAAATAAATCCAGTGGCCGAGAGGAACCCTTTAATGTGTAATGAGTAGTCCTATGTACAAGTACTTCTACATAAATCTCAGAGTGGTAACTGGATTAACCCCGTACAATCATACCCTGTATGGATGTACATGATATCTCCAGATCACCTATGACATCTCTATGGCCCTGTTTAGGGCTACGCCTTGCAGAGTGTGTTACTGAAGTCCCAAGTGTTTCACTGACATAGTGTAGAACCTTGAACTCTAACCACTCATGTAACCACTAGAAACTTAGACCCTAAGGGGGAAGAATTAGATGTAAAGACGAGGAAGAATATGCTTGTAGGTCCCAAAAGGCATCAATAAACAATAAGATTTACCCATGTGAAGGTCTTCCACAATCACGAATTCTCTAACCATTGATTTAACCAGGTACTGGGAATACAGCAAGGTTTATCACATTGATATACGGAGGTCACTACATCAAGTAATAAAGTTGAAACGCTTCCACCATCTCATTTTGCCAGAGGGGAGTTGAGGCACTACCACGAAAGGCATTGAAACATGGCTGAGGGTGAAAACTACAAAGATAATACACAGACTCATGTCATAACTTGGCACAGCCCATATTATGGTCCCTTATGAGAATCTGGCTATTCTTAACATCAAATAGAAACCCATCAAGAATGCCAGAAAGGTGTCAGAGACCTACTGAAAAGCCCTGTTGTTGCCTACCAGAGCTTAGGACAATTAAGTCAGACACATGCAAAATCTGACAGCCCGCTGAAGCAAAGGAGAAATAAGGCTGACAAAAGCGCTAAACATGGCTGCGACAAAGTCCTAGGAGTTTAAGGAACTTGTGACCTGTACAAGCCGTGTTCCACCATAGACCCTGTTAACCCCTGATGTCCTTGAGACCCTTCAATTGCTCCGCTCAGAAGGGATCAAAAAGGGGTAGTGGGAGAATACAGGGATCTTAGTTAAACGAGGGTGGCCTTAGGAAGTGTAGACGAATAAGCTCTGTCTCCCATTGGTCCCTTTTCCCAATGATGGCCCAAGCAGCCTAATTACAGACCCACAGTCCAGACCGCTATATATATTTTTGCTAGTAAACAAGTATTGGGTTGCTCTTCTTCAGTATGGCCGCAGCCAGATACTAGCAGCCGTATTGACATGCACAAAACACAGAATAGTAAAGTAGGAAAGGTCCCCCAGGAAACACATGCCTCGAACCGCTGTGTCCATTCCAAGGAGTGCAAATTTATCCCTTGTTTGGGCGTATACCTCTTTCCTGTTGGACCTGAAGCCTTCCCAAAACCAGAAAGCAAGCAGAAAATGCCCAAAAAGTCAGTTAAGGTGTTGATTGGTGCAAACCATAAGCAATAGAGAGAGAGAGAGGAACACACATCACAGGAGACGTCATGAAAAAGAGACGGGTGCCTTAGGTATAGAACAGCCTTTCACTTCTCTACCAGTCTCATGTAAAGGAAAAAATAGAAACATTTAATATGAATAAAAATACAGGGAAGAGGAGCCATGGTCGAGTGTTTGGCCATTAGTTTTAGTGTTCCAGTCTGTTGTACACCTTGAAGTGAAAAAAGAAACGTGCTCCCTATTGGGCGGGCAGCGGGTTTGGTTGGTACTCCCCCAAGAAAGGGCCAAATACCCACAGGTTTACACTACAGCATAACAGTATGACAGGATATGTACAGATCCGGCAGAAACACATTAAAGCAGTACATAAACAAGTTTTTGATTCTATTCCAGAACTGAGCAGTGACCTGAGTAGCCACTACCTTGAACTGGGTGATTATTGGGTGGTCCTTGAAAGACACGTGAGAAGGAGCCTTGAGCCTATCATTACGACGGTCCCTTCCAAGTTCTGCTGAAAACTGAGACTTTGATGAAACTAGAGGGAAAGAACAACTGGGTCCACACCAGCCACTACGAGAGAACCACTCCTTCCCATGATTAGGAAGATGAAAGATGCTGAATAAGTTTCTGCAACGTCATTAACTATCATGATTATTGTTGAATATGTGCACACCCCAGCAAGCGCTAGGACTTTGCCTCATCTAGTAATTCTGTCACAATTGCTTGCTATCAATACACATGCGAGTATATGGTGTGACGTCGGGAACGAGTGTACTCGCCATGGGTTATCTGTGCTGCCGTGGTGGCGAGTATCTGGTCGGGCACGCATTTTGAGCTCCAGCGCAGAGGTCGAGCTGTGCTTTTAACATGTACAGTGACGATCCCGGCAGCGCTACCCGGAAGTGACATGCATTTTCTTCTTAGACATGCGCAGTAAAGTTTTTAGAACGCCGGGTGCCGCATGGTCTGGGCCGGTTCTCGGACATGCGCAGTGTCATTCCCGGCGGCACCAACCGGAAATGACATGTTTTTTTTTTTTTTCTGCCGGACATGCGCAGTCTAATATCCGGAACGCCGGGTAAATCAACCTCCAAAGGAACCCGGCAATAGGTATAAGTAGAATATTACCAAATTTGGAGATTTTAGGGGCTTATTTGTTATACATTTTAGGGGCCATTTGAGGCATTTAAGGGAAGCAGAGACGATTTGCTCGTATCCCTCTTATCCTGGGTGCCAGCATACAAAGGAGCTGCGGGAGTATCATTCCTATACCTACAGCACCTAAGCTAAGTATCAGTCCCCCTATTGAATCTAATTAGGAGGTATATGTATTCAAGACAGGTTGTATATGCGTTGTTTATAGCGTACTCTTTTTCCACAGCGAGAGTTTTTTTGAATCCCTGAGGGAACCCTAGAATTGTAACGGGGGAAACGGTCGGGATAGCTGGGATTTAAGTGTTTTATACACGTATATAGTGATATTATCTGTCATAAAAGCGGAGCCGTCCTTTATGGGGGGCCGATTACTCCACTGGACGGATAGTACAACAGTATGCTGTATCATTTAGGAAATGTAGTGGAAAATTTATAGGGGTCTAGATTGTTAATTTTAGATGGTTTAGTAAAGTTATTTTTTTAACAGGGATTATAATTTGCAGTGATATAAATGGTTTAAATCCTCTGTTCATATAGAATTTGCAGAATTTCTAATATTATGGCCAGTTTTTTAAGTGGCCCTGTGGATAAAGAGAAATGGCGAACTGAGGCAAGAGCAGTGTTTTCAGACGTTGGGGTTTGGAGTCAGATCAGAGTGATCCTTCAGATTTAAGAGTGGTATTCAAACAATATATTACAGCTTACCGAGCCAATTTTAAAAATCTTGGGGGAAGCACAAACATTAGAGCATTATATTGAATCACGTATTATACCTAGTGGACTTAAAAATCTATATAACACCTGCCATTAATCACAGTCTAAAACCCCTGTTGGCAGAGTGGAAACGAACTCATAGAAAAGCTCTGTAGGGACTTAAAATGAAAATCTTTTTAAAAAGGAGGAAAATAAAACTCTAGAAAGTACTCCACCACTCTAAATAAATTGATAGAACAAGCATCAAAATTTTAGAGGGGATCCTGACTTTACTAGGAGAGAAACAAAGCCAAACAAAATTCTATAGAAAAATATCAGACAGGACTGAAGGTACGGAAAACGCAAACAATATCAAAGGGGACCTTCAAAAAATTTTAAAGGAAGGGAGAGCATTTAATTTTCTAAAATCTAACCCCTTTCTACCCCCAGAGAATATTGTCATCTGACGCAGAGTCTTCAGATACCCACTCACAAACAACTACAAGATCTAGGGAAGAATAAGAGGTACTAGAACTAGAAAATGGGGCCCACGCCAGAACTCAGGGGGAATGGAGTACATATGATTATTATCCCTCCTCATCCTCTGGCAACTCCAATACACCCCCTTTTTTAGAGGGTTGGAGAGGCCCCGAGTCCGGCCTGAGACACCGTCAGAAATAATGATATCAGATCAACATCAGATAATTAACCTCACAGACAGACAACTGAGTAAAAAAGAACTACAGATTCTACAGAGGGGCCTGACTTTTGTGCCCCCCCACCAAGTTTAGTGATTTTTCATGGACCAAAAGATTTACATCTTTTTGTGCGTAAGCTCAAGTGGCATAAATTTTTTTAAATCAAAGATGATATTGAATGCCAGCAATTGGGTGTTACGACACAGGATCTAGAGGGAATACGCACTTTGGTGTCCCTTATGGAGGAGGAAGAAATGAGAGAGGGGACAAACTAAACTGAAACTCAAAAGTATTAGAATGCCCCCGAGTCAGTTGGATACACGTGAAATTGATTTATTTTTGCAAATAGTCTCAAAAGAACTCCGTGATCTGAGTGAACAGAGGTTACCATTTCATAATAATCTCAGTAGAGAGGAATTAGAGGCATTGTCAGCACTGAACGGGATAAGTCTATAGTCATCAAACCCTCCGATAAGGGGGAAATATAGTTATATTAAATCATGATATGTAAAAAACAAATGTGTAACGATCTTCTCAAGGACAAAAGGCATTATGATATTTTACCTTCAGATCCAACAACAACCTTATTATGGAACTAGAATGGATACTTGTGGAGGGCTTAGAGACGGGCCTGATATCAAACACAGAATTTAAATTTCCCATGAGGGCCCTCTAATCCCCAAATACCTACCATTTTACTCGATTCCTAAGATCCATAAGGGCTTAACCCCGCTAAAAGGCAGACCATTAGTCTCGGGTGTAGGATAAATTACGCAAAATGTGGGGATCTACATAGATAACATCTTGCAGGATTTTGTAACCACACTGCCATTTTAAACTAAGAGACACTTCTGATCTTTTGCGTAGTTTGGGAGGGGATTACAGTTAACAAAGAAGTACTATTGGGCTCTATGACGTAGAAAGCTTTTTATAGTATATCCCACATGAAAACGGTTACCCGGGCCCCAGTAGAATATTTTTGTCTACAAGAAGTATAGAATTCCAGGCTCATAATGCTTTGTCATCAAATTACTTGACTTTGTGCTAAGACATAATTAAATTTTTTCTTTTGCAATAAGACCTTCCACCCGCTCAGGGGCACCGCAATGGGGAGCCCTTGTGCTCCCACTATGCAAATCTGTTCCGGGGTGGTGGGAGGCCCCTTGGTATCTCAACCAGGGATGATCAATGGCCCCCCCAGGTTTTATTCTGGGGGAGGTACATCGATGACATCATCACCTATGGGAAGGCACGAGGTGTCACTTTGAGGAGTTTGTTACACAACTTAACAAAAAACAAAATCGGTATGCTTTCACATTTGAGTGCAGGAAAGATGCTTACCCTTCTTGGTGTCCTTATCATTAAAGATCTAAATGGTAATATCCATACAGATATGTATAGGAAACCCTACAGCAACTAACAGCCTTTACATTGGGAAAGTTACCATCCATTACATGTTAGGAGAGGAATACCGAAGGGTCAATTTCTGAGGTTAAGAGGAATTGGCCCAGGATGAGGACTTTAGGAGACAGTCAGTATTTTAAGAGAGATTTTCGTAATCGAGGATATCCCTCAAAAGTCCTTGAATCAGCTTTCAGGCATGCCCCAAAAACAGAATAGGACAACTTTGCTAACAAGGTAAAACCCAAGAAAATAAAGACAAACAATAAGGCACGTAAGTTGCAACTTTTGACGAACGAAATTTAGAAGTGTGTAATATCCTTAAAAAATATGGGGAATCTTAATGTTGGATCAGGATCTAAAGGGATATCTTCCTTTAACCCTTTGATAACCTATCGGAGGGGTAGATCTATCAAGGATAGACTATCCATAGCACTATAACATCAACACCTTCTCAAGGCACGTGGCTGGAAAAAGGGGACCGATTGGCATTTCAAATGTGGCAGAGATGTGTAGCCTGCCCATTTATATTACAAACTAAATCCTTCACAAGTGCCTCTAATGGAAAACAATTTTTCATTCGTGATTTTGCCAACTGTAGGACAGAAGGAGTAGTTTACATGTGTATATGCCCCTGCCCACTCAACTATATTGGAAAAAAAAAGGAGAACATTTAAAGGAAGGGTGGGAGAACATCTGGGGGATATACGAAATAGGAGAGACACGCCAGTAGCCCGACATGTGTTGGAACATCATAATGGTGAATGGGAATCTCTGCGTTTTCTGATCTTAGAGGTCATGAGACCATCCCCCAGAGGAGGAGAATGGGATAGACGAATTCTATGCAAAGAGGCCCAATGGATTTATCGTATGGATTCTGTTCATCCAAAGGGCCTTAATGAGACTTTGCAATTTGGTTGCTTTATTGAATAGACTCTGCTTTAGGCCTGCTCAACCTGCTCTGTCTTGTTCAAACTCTCCCTAGAGGACCACTATTGATTGTTTTAGATCTGACCATTTGGGTATGTATCAGTACCACATTATAATTTTTTCATTATATTCACTGATTACCTACAGTCTGATAATTCAAGTCAGCTGAGGACAGTGAATGTTGTACCCCGAAATTTTTGGCCCTGGACTAAGCCCCTATTAACCTATGCATGTCGGTTGTATGGTAATTGCTTCGGTAAATTTTGAGAACTAAGGCGATAAGTCCCGTCACATTGCTTGCTATCAATACACATGCGAGTATATGGTGTGACGTCGGGAACGAGTGTACTCGCCATGGGTTATCTGTGCTGCCGTGGTGGCGAGTATCTGGTCGGGCACGCATTTTGAGCTCCAGCGCAGAGGTCGAGCTGTGCTTTTAACATGTACAGTGACCATCCCGGCAGCGCTACCCGGAAAGTGACATGCATTTCTTCTTAACATGCGCAGTAAAGTTTTTAGAACGCCGGGTGCCGCATGGTCTGGGCCGGTTCTCGGACATGCGCAGTGTCATTCCCGGCGGCACCAACCGGAAATGACATGTTTTTTTTTCTGCCGGACATGCGCAGTCTAATATCCGGAACGCCGGGTAAATCAACCTCCAAAGGAACCCGGCAATAGGTATAAAGTAGAATATACCAATTTGGAGATTTTTAGGGGCTTATTTGTTATACATTTAGGGGGATTTGAGGCATTTAAGGGAAGCAGAGACGATTTGCTCTGTATCCCTCTTATCCTGGGTGCCAGCATACCAAAGGACTGCGGGGAGTAAACATTCCTATCCTGACAGCACCCCAAGTAAGTAATCAGTCTCCCTATTGAAAACTAAATAGGAGGTATATGTATTCAAGACAGGTTGTATAATGTGTTGTATATAGCGTAAATCTTTTTTTCCCCACGAGAGTTTTTTGAATCCCCTGATGAACCCAAGAATTGTACGGGGGAAAACGCGTCGGGTAGCGGGATTTAAGGTTTTTTTAACCGTATATAGTGATATTATCTGTCATAAAAGCGGAGCCGTCCTTTATCGGGGCGTTGACTCCACTGTCGGATAGTACACAGTATGCTGTATCATTTAGGTATGTATGGTAATTTTATAGGGGTCTAGATTTTATAATTTTAGATGGTTTAGTAAAAGTTATGTTTTAACAGGGATTATAATTTGCAGTGTTATATTATGATTTAAATCCTCTGTTCATATAGAATTTGCAGAATTTCCAACCTGGGATGAACTGTTACAATGTCTTACTACCCCCTAGAAACTACAGCTCCTAATTTCAAATCTGGACTAATGATGGAACATCACTGGAGGACTCTTACCCATAACAGGATAGACACATTCAATGTTTTTTTATGTTAACCTCACAACACATACAGATGAGGGTCAGAGAGTGAATGTGTTAATATAGGAGGGTTGGAAATATAAGAGTACCAGTACCGTTAGTAAAGTCAAGAAAATGATGAGCTCCTGAGTTGAAAGTGTCAATAGGAAAGGCCTCCATTTGTGATAATGTAGGGATTTATGTTGGTGTAGGAGCTACTTGTTTAGTAATAGATACTCATAGATTAAAATGGGAAGAGAGTAAATATTTCCTTTTAATAGATGTGATGAGTGTTCTGCATTTGGAAATGGGACTTTTAGTAATCAGGTCCCTCAAGAACATGGTGATAACTTCGAATGTAGGTTTTGAAATACAGTTAGAGGATCTGGGGATAGTAAAAGGAGATGTGTGTGTATATTAGAATTGCTCCTTTGTATATGATAGTAATCTGTTACATAGGTTCACACATCTGAGAGATCTGCTAGAAGACATGTGATATATTCTACATATAAGTGGATTCTTCTTGATGTAGAAAGAACATGCATAATAGCTAGGCTGTCACCATTTACCTTCTTAGTCCCCCATAAGGATGTAGATATAAACAAGATTCCCAGGCATGCGCTGTATAAAAGGGCAGTTTTAAAAATAGTGTTTTTTTGCAAGACTGAGTGATGTATGGATGAGAAAGCAAAACCAAGTGAAGAAGGCCTCATTATGGGGTGATATGTTGTCATTTTAAATCTAGCAAATTGGTTTAGAGGCCTAAGTGGATGTCTGATAGGGATATTACAGATGGTTATACAAGGCGTACTGCTCATAATAATGTGTGTGTATTAAATGTTCATTGTATGTTAGGAAACTAAAAGAAGAAGATAGTTCTATCTTGTTGTGACTTGTGAGAATATAATATCTTCTCTTCAGGGCATAAGCAGCCTCAAAATGTTAGATGAGCTTAATATGTGTAGATGATCTTTTTTCTGAGGAATCCAGCATGGGATAGGTAGGGAAAAAAAGAAGCATGTAACTAGGAAGTCTGGCAATGCAGGTTAGCTGCATGAGAATGTACTCAGAAAAACCTAAAGACAGATCGGATCACACATATCGGCTCAAAGGGGGAGAATTGTGAGGGTAATATCTATAGTTTTATATTTATAAGATTTTGTATATACTCCTTGTGTGCTTTTCATCAAAGTTTGAAACACTCAGGTCTTTGGAATGTCAGTAGACATGCCCCTACCCCCTCCTCCAATGATTGGAAACACATGGCCTGGAGGTATAGACATTTAAAGGAATAAAGTTTCTTTGTTTCAGTGAGTAAGGAGGTGGCCATATGGAAACTAAATTCTAAACCAGCGTATAAGAGGCTAGCTATGTTTTGAATTGATTGGCTAAATGTATTCTTGTAGGAGAAGGGGGTCTATAAAACCATGAATTGCAGTAGGAGGGGGCAGACATTTTCTTTTTAGCATATGTAATATGCTGTGTGTCTCCAATGCTTGCATTGAATAAATCCTGTTTTAATTTGAAAACCCGATCAACGTCTGAAAAGCTTTATTAAGCTACAACAATACCTTGTATGTCACGTAATGCATGCTGCTAGATTAGTGGTGACAAGAAACTGGAAATCACCAATAGTAATAGATAAAAATACATAGATAAAGTTACTGAAATAGTATTCAGTATTTGCTTGTAGGAAAAATCACTCGCATATAGACATGGTTGAGCTTCTAAATTCACTATTACCTGGCGTTCATGGCTGGATGGATTCCCCGATCTTAATTAACTGGCCTTTTTCTTCCAGTGCTGCATGATTAAAACAACACAAACCCTGCTTCATTCTCCTACCCCCACTCACCTCCCCAAACTTTCCAGTTTCTCTTGAAGCTCATATTGTTAATCTTATGGTTGTCTATATTGGACATTGTTTTATTTACAATAGCTCCTACATTTATCAATAGATATTGAAGGTGATAGTTTGTCTCACTGTGTACCGTTTTCTCAAAAATAAGACATCTCCCGAAAATAATACCTAGTGTAATTTTTTTCAAGCTTAGCAATATAAGGCCTCCTCTGAAAAAAAGACTTAGTGGCAGTAATTGCTACAGCTCCCCCAACACCATACATTAGCGTTAACAGATCATTTAGGACTTACCTTGTGTGGGAGGATACCTGGTCAAGAGGTGTTCATTGAAGGAAAGTGCTTTTGCTAGACTGGGGTCAATGATTCTAAAAGCAATGGAGTCACACGATATTCACCATGAAATTCAGAGTTTGTGATGCTATTGCAGAACATGAGGACATGTCTGTCTTTAAATAAACGTTGCTTTTTTCATAAACACTGGGATTGATAAATGTACCATAGATTGTTGTACATGGAAATATAGTCACAAGAAATTCTTGATGAAATTTGGAGTTTGACTGGTTATGCTGATGTTTGTGATGACACAACTACAGTACATTAATAAATGTAATTTTTTTTTTCCACAATAGTGATGAGCGAATTCTAAAAAGTTCAAGTTCAATTCGAACCTCGAATTTTGAGAAATTCGGTTCGAGTCGAACTCGAATTTCAAACCCCATTAAAGTCAATGGGAGATGATTTTCAGGTTATTTTTTATACCAACACAAGTGAGGAGAAGCCGCAATTACCTTCCTTAAGAGTAAAATGGATACATGGAACAACTTAGTGGTCAATTTGTCTCTAAGAGTCACAGAAAAAAATTCAGAGGCTAAAATAATTAATTATTTTCAATGGTTAACTGAAAAGATGAAGACAGCGTACCTATAGGAGGTGCAGCAGTAGCAGCTGCTACGGGGCCCCTTTCACACATAAGATGCCAGTATTGGAAATGGAACATGGTAACTGGCAGGAGCCCCCTATCACTTTTTGCACCAGGGCCCAAGAACCAAGTTACGCCTCTGCAGGCTGGACTAGATTAGACGGCAGTACCATTGGTGGCGGCAAGAACATGGCAATGGGGAACTTCTAGGTTCCGGTTCCACTACAGTAGGTGGTAGTGCCATTGGGGGCAGTGAGAACATGGCTCCCCAACCTCCCCAACCTCGACGGGTAGCATCATGTGCCAAGAGAAACCAGACCATTCTCAAATTAATTTGTTTTGGAGACCGTCAAAACACAGGTCAAGAGCTGTAGACGGCTCTGCACCCTCAGACCAACCAGTGGCTGGGTGCTAAGAACCTTGTGCCAGGCAAGGTGGTGTGCGACAACGGGAGCAATCTCCTTGCTGCCTTTAAGATCGGTAGACTTACGCACATCCCTTGCCTGGCACACGTCATGAACCTGGTTGTGCAGAAATTTCTCAAGCGCTACCTGGGTCTTGACTGTCTGCTGAGGAATGTTCGAGGTGTTCGCTCACACTTCCGGTGTTCGCACCAAAATGATCAGTTGGGCGACGCCTTTTTTTCAGCAGGAATGTTCTGGTTATATTTTTACTGGGAAAAGTGCACTCGGTGGCAGCAGGTCCCAGCAATGATGGAGGCGAAGGAGAGCCTTACTCGCCAGAGGATGTAGAAGGTCCGACTGTGTCACTATTGTGCCGGGCAGACCCTCTGCATCTAACTCTGGTCACCGGCCATGGCCGCTGCGACCAAAATTGCAGCTCCGGCCATGATACTTTCTCCAAGTGTGAACTCTGTCTGCTAAGCTTTGTATGCATAATTGATTCCTGGCCAACGCCCGTGGCCAGGAATCTTCTTGCACTATTTGGGTTACTTGTTTTTCTGGTGATTGACATTTCTATTCTCCTATCACTTCTGTTCTACTTCCTCCTCTTCCTTATTTACAGTCTCAGCTTCCTGTCTTCCTTGCCTGCTATACAGTTTCCTCTACCTGTAGTACGCCTGTGTTCTTATTTGCTTATTTCCGTGTTCTTTGACTCTTGCTTGGACCCTGGTTACTCTCTTATCACTTGTTTCTGTACTGCGCTGCCCGTTTGTTGCTGACTCAGCCTGTCTGACCTCTCCTGTTTGTTCTGTCTTTGTTCGTCTACATCTGGTGTCTCAGAGTAGAGCTCAGTCTTCTGGGGCCAACCTATTAAGGAGTCGGTTACCTCAAAAGGCAGGGACAGAGGCTGGGACCAGCATCAGGGCCTCACTCCATCCGTGTCTCCATGTGCATCCCTGACAGTCCCTAACAGACTGTTTCGCAATTGTATCAGTCTTCTTTAGGCAGTGATTCGAGGTCGATGGTGGGTAGAGGGCAGCAGTTCAGCTCAAAGTGGAGTGCATGAGACTAGCCAGGGCTCTGGTGATGGTCAGGATGAGGAAGTGGAGGAGGATGAGAATGCAGGGGTGGACACCACCGGTACTGATTTCCAATCATTGGCAAGAGGTTGGCACAGATGACAGGAGGAGGAAGAAGATTGGTTAGGGGGCCCCTAAACCCTTTAAAGGGTTTGGGAAGGGATTTTGGCCCCTCTCCACATGAAGTGCTTGGATGTTACATTACCCTGGAACTTGATAAGCACCCAAGCAATAAAAATAAAAAAAAACCGCGATTACGGGGGTGGCCCCCCCCAATTGATCCCGTTAAAAGACAAAAGTGAGTAAATTTTTTTCCAAAACAAAAATTGACAGTAGAATACAGGTTTTGGGGACAGTGTTCTTGACTAACTCAAAAAATTCTTTTGCATCTTTTTTCCCTTTCTAATTTCACGGTGGGAACAAAATTAAAGAAAACACGGCAGCAGTAAAAATGCATGTAGCGCAAAAAGACTTTGTGGCAAAAACCCCTACTGGGTGACTTTTGGCAATCGAATTTTTACCCCCAAAAAACCAACGCCTAAAATGAAAGGGCAGCATTTTAAGACACACAGAGACCCCCCTTAAGACTAGAGTATGGCGAAATTGATTCTAACAAAGTGGCCCTTCCCATTTGGTTTTTTCAGGAAAACTTTTTTTTTTTTCCGGTTTCTGAAACGAAGACGAATTTTGGGGGTATTTTCAGGGGAAACGAAGAGTGTTTTTTTGGGTTTGTTTAAAAGGGTGCAAAGCACTTTTAGGGGTTACAGGGGGCCCAAAAAAAACTCTGGGAGGAAAAAAAGGGCCCATACCTAATGACATGTGCGGGAGTGAAGCCAATCAGACCCCCGGGGGATTCTGTGACGTCACCGCCCCTAATAAGCCCCGGGCGCGACGTGGGAGCTCATCCCGCTCTTACTGTATGAGTGGGGAAAGGGTTTCTGCCGCGGCTGTTATAAATAGTGATTCAAAAGGAACTAATTTTTTACGTGTTTTTTTGAGGGGTGTCCCCGGTTTTTAAGAGACGGGCATCTCTTAGTTCAAATTTCTGATTTTGGGGGGGTTTTGGGAAAATGAATTTCCGGTGTGCGCCCAAATGCAGCCCTTATACTTTTTTAATGCTTTTTCTCCACGCACATTAAATACCCCAAAAAGGGTTATCTAAGCCTTTCCCTGTTGTTTTTCTTTTTTAAAGAAACGCGTTTTTTAAAAATTCAAATCCCATTTTAATTTTTGGTTGCTCAATTCTTTTGCGAATTTAGACCCAGGGGTTAATTAAGCGTTTTTTCTGCTGTTATGGTCACTAAAAAAAATTGTTATTTTTCACCGCCAAAAAAAAAAATTTTCCCTGTACCCAAATTTAAAACCAAAGGGTTAATTTACAATTTTTTTCTTTTGTTGTGTCTTTAAAATTTACTTTCCCAAATTTTTAACACGCTAAAATGCTGGTAGTTTTTGGTTTGCTCATTTTTTTTGCGAAATTTTAGACCCGGGGGGGTTAAATTTAAAGGTTGTTTTTGCTGTTGTGGTCACAAAAAAAAGAAACGATTTTTTTTCCCACCTCCAAAAAAGAAATTTTCCTGAAGAAATAACCCCCATTTCTGAAGGTTAATTAAGATGTTTGTGCTTTTATTTTTCAGTAAAAAATTCACAGTTTTTTTAAAGACAATAAAAGGGAAAAAATTTTTCATTCCCCATTTGGGGAAAGGCAATTTTTTCCCAAAGGGTTACCGAAGCTTCTTAGGGGGGTCATTTGGGGGCCCTTTTTCCCGTTTTCATCTCAACGGGTGTCTGTAAATTTTAGAAAAACAGTTTGTCGGGACAGAAAAAAGGGGGGGGCAGGCTCTTCACCTGCGAGTGGCGTGGCAAAAAACATTTGGGCGGGGCCCAGGTGAAAGCACAGCAAGGGGGACTTTCCGCAGGGGTCCCCTGGGGGAAAGGGGCCCCGGGACTGCCGCTGTCCTCTAGCGGCCCGTGTTTTGTTCAGAACACCCAATGGTTCTTGGTTGGTTGACGGGGTTTACCCAAACTTCCTCCCAGGACATCTGAAAACCCCCCAGCCAAAGTGTCGAGGGGAAGCCCAGACCCCCCCCCCTTTAGTTGGCATGGCCCGGGGGGGGTCAGCGGCCCTCACCATTTCCCTAAACCCCCCTCTGCCCCAAACCCGGGTTTTCCCTTAGCCAGGGGATCAAATTTTGTGGTCTGGGCTCAGAAACCACTTTTATACGAGGATAAACCCAATTTGGGAGGGCAGTCGGCAGTTTACTTGGCAGCAAAAGAAATGGGGCAAAATCCTCTGCTTCTTAAAGTGGGGCAGCAAAGTATAGTGTGGAGAGTGGCATGGGAGGCCTTTGTTGGGGAGGGGTAAAGGGGCCTTGCTTTAAAAAGGGGACGGGTTTGATAGGACAGCATTTTGAGATGAAACACAAATCGATGATGTTTAGCCGACCGCACTTGGGACCCGGGGTTTTAAAACAAGGGCTTCATCACCCGTCAGGAAAAGGGGGCGTCAGTTTGGCTTTCGGGCCCAGCGGCGAAACCCGAAAATTGGGGTTTTTGTGGGGGGGCCCGTGGGTCAGAAGGGAAAGCAGCAGTGGGGGAGGTGGGGGACCCAAGTGGCCCCAGGGGGTAAAAAAAAAAAAAACCCGCTTAAGCTCCAAGAAAGTATCGGCACAGGGGCTCTCCCCAAGGCAGCGGGGGGCAGTAGTCTTCAGTGCAGAGAAAATTTGGGGGTTAAAAATCAGCTACCGGCGGTGTGGCAGTTCTTTGCAAAAGACCCCGGAGGAGGCCGAATAGGGGTTATATGAAAAATTTTGTGGGCAGAAAGTGAAGTTTTCCCGGGGGTTTAACCTTGGAAACCAAAAGCCCTGCGTCAACTCATGCACCCATCCCCACCCGGGTTTGGCCTGGAGAAACGGGGGTCGATTGGGGGGTTCCCCTGCCAAACCGCAAAACCCCTGCAGCAGCCCCCATGGCACGCAGGGCCATTTGCAGCCAGTAAAGGGGCTCCCCCACCTTTGCAAAAGGGGAAAGCTGTTTCTCTTTGCCACTTCTCCCGGTCCAGATGCCCCTGTCCTCGCTTCTCATGGCGCCGCAGTCGTTAGCGAGGCGTTTTGCAAAAAAGAAAACCCATTATGCTTTTCCAACCATCCTAAGGTGAGAAGCGGGACCTTTGGCTCCTACCCAAAGTTTTTGGTACGCAGTCCCCCCCTTTCCCAAAATGGTGGTTCTGCACCGTTCGAGAACTAATGGTTGGGGAAAAGCCGAGGGGAGAGTTCCAAGCCGTAATTTTTTTTCCAAAATAAGGCAGTACCGGGCATTTTAAAAATATTTTGGAACAGGAGGTGGGCCAGTTCCTTGAGCTTATGGTTTTTTTCCCAAAGGGTGCACGGCCCCAGCGCGGGACTTTGGGGCTTTTAACTACGGTCAGGGCCATTACATGCCCTTTAGGGCCCCCCCACTGGGTAAATTGTGTTCCCGGGCCCCCCGGGGCACACCAAAATTTGGAAGGAGACCCCCGCTTTCCCCTCCACGTTGTAAAAACTGGGGGCTCCTGACCAATGTCCGCCTCCCCCTTCCCCCCACCCATCTCAGCCTCCACAAGTACTGCTCCATCATAAAAAAATGTGTAGGGCACAGCGGTGTCACACAGTTCTCCCAAAATGGTTGCCTCAGGCAACAAAAGTCAAAGGGGAGGAAATGCTCCACGTCCCCTGCAGCAAGAAATTTGGGTGGGATTTTCCCAAGCTAACTGCAAATTTGGAAAAATGGTGACGGACAAAGGGAGGAACATGGTGTTCCCCCCCCTGCACCGAGGGGGTTGGGGCCCTGCGCCCCGCAGGCGCACTGTTTCAATTGGTTTTGAAAAGGTTCCGAAGTCTTCCACCCCAAAAATTCAAAAAAATTCTGAAAAAAGGCCAGGGGAAACCCGTGGATGCACTTTAAACCCCTTTTGTACAAGCCGGAAACCCCCTCCTCGAGTTGAAACGGGCAGAACGGCCCCCCCCCAACACACCCTTTATATGCGTTTTTTCCAACCCCTTGGAAAAATTCCCGGCCCGCACATGTTGGGGAACCCCACCCGTATGAACAGAGAAAACCATTTTCGATTTTTTTATGATCCAAGCAGGACAAAAGTACTCCCCTGTGTAACTTTGATGTCAGCCAGTGGCAGTCATTTTGTGACACCCGAGTTTGTTGAGGCCATTCGAGGAGGGGGGCGTTATTTGTCAAATCGCCAGGACTTTCGGATGAATTTAAAGTCATTCCCCCTGCTTCATGTCCCGGAACAGATGCCCGAAAAATCTGTCTGGGCAAGGGGGACTGGAAAACGTGGCGACTAAAATCTCGCGGCCCCCATGAGTCCGGGTGGGGGGTGAAATGGAGGAGGAGGAGGAGGACGTTTGGGGCAGAAGCATTGTCTGGTGAATGAGTGGATTTTCTACCCGGTGATAAGAGAGGGGGGCAGGGGCAGCTGGAGGAGCTAGATGGAAAATGGGGAAAAACGAGGGAGGGGTGACCCGCAAGCCCCCGTGGCATTTTACAGTGGAGATGGAGGCAGGGAGCCCCCCGGAGGCAATTTTTGCAGGGTGGCCCGCAGCATCTGATTTGCCTGGCTTGTGACAGCCCAATAGTCAGGATCCGGCGAGGGGGTTTACTTCTGGCTCTCCACCCTATTGAAAAACCTTTGCTACGGTCCCAAAAAAAGGGGGCCCTTTTTCCCCCGCTACTTGAGGGGGGGGACAAACTCAAAAAAATATAGGGAAATAGTCCAAATCAGTTGGGGCCCCTGCCCCTATTTCGGCATCGTCCCCCCTCGCAGGTCTGAAGGGGGGGTTTTTCCGTGCTCACGTTCTTTCTGCCGTGGCTGCCGGGGGAAAGGGGGGGGGGGGGGGGGCCCGGGGCAGTAAACCAAACTCAATCAGCAGCAACCAAAATTGGGGGTCACGATGAGCAAACTTCCTTCAACCCCCCTAGTGAGGAGGGCGTCGCCAGAAACGGCGCAGCAAAGGCCTGGAGCAGACCCCCAACCAACAGGTGGTGGCCTACTTGGAAAAACCAAATCTGCCAAACCCCCCCTTTTGAAGAAACCGCTGGCTATGGGCAGCCAAAAAATTGGGGTGGGGTGGGCCGCAACTTGCCCAGTTTTCAGTGGGAAAAAGCTGTCCCGCCCCGGGGCCCGTAGTGTGGCATCAGGGCGGGTGTTCAGTGCGGCGGGGGGGGCCCTCGTTAACCCCCAAGGGGAACCCGCTTGTCCACGGGGAAAAGTGGAAAGAAAAAACCCTTTGTAAGAAAGAAAAGGGTGGGTTGGCCAGGATTTCCACCCCACCAAAAGGGCCCTTTGGGGTCCCGATTTTTTCATTCAAACCAAAGCGCCTCACCCAAACTGGAGAAAAGAGTCTGGGTTCAAAAATAACTGCCTCAGCCGATATTCTGATTTCCGCCACCCGCTGATGCCCCCAAAAATTTTCTGACAGTTTCTCCTTTTGCCACCAACCATCCTTTTCCCGGGGAATGGTATTTTTCCCCCCCACCTCCCCATCTGTCATTGTGCCCCTATCTGAACCCCCATGCTGCTTTCTGTTGGGTGCTGCCGTGCCCCACACACTGTCATTTTGCCAAATGTTCTGACCTAAAGCCCGCGTGTGGCTGCTGCGTGACCTACACACTCTGTCATTGTGCCACTGTCTGAAACCCCTTGCTGCTGCTGCCGTGACCTACACACTGTGTCATTGTGCCACTCTGTGGCCTATTCCTGTTTTTGCCACCCCCAGAATGTCATTGTGCCACTGTCTGATCTCATGCTGCGTGGCTGCGCCGTCACCTCCACACCTGTCACTAATTTGCCCCCCTGACTCTCAGCTTGTTTTTTTTCCAGCTTTCTCTGGCATGACTTTATCAGGCAACATTCCGCTTCAGTTTTTTGGTCAGTTTTGCCCTCTTAAGTGCCCAGGGAATTTGTTGTGAAGCGATTCTAAGAGCGGCGGCAGTCATGTTTCGTGTTTATACTACAACACAAAAATTGTATGAAGACCAAACCAAGTCCCTCGCATATTTAAGCATGGCACAACATTCTACAGCACCCTGCAGGCTCTGTGCAGCCTGGAAATAACTGTTTTTTAACGTGATTCATCCCGAAGTAATTTTGAACGAAGTTATTTTTTGCCGAGAAATTCGGTGAAGTGAACTGTTAGGGATGGTCAGGGCCGCACACAAGACACGGACAAGTGGGGCCCTGACACTGATCCCAGCCTCTGTCCCTGCCTTTTGGGGAAAAACCCCAAAAACCTTAACAGGCCGGCCCCCAAACCCGAAGACTGAAGGCTACACTGAGCAGTGTGCACAGACAAAGACAAACAAACAAAGAACACAGAACCAGTAGTCGACAGTCCAAGTCAATAACGGGGCAGGCAGCGCGGTACAGAATCGTGAGGCAAAGGGAGAAACCAGAAACAAGCAGAGATCAATAGCACAGAGAAACAACAATATGACAGGCTAACTATAAAGGCACGCACTATAGCAGGCATAGAGAAGAGGAAGCAGCGGCTATATATAGGAAAGGGTTAGGAAGGTAGAGGAGTCTAGGATAGGTAGACAGGACCTCATCAGGGAGCTGATTAACCCCTATGAGATGCAGGAGGATTTCTGGGCCAAGGCGTCGACCAGAAATCAATCAAAGTACGAGGGCTACAGGGGAAGTGTTCACACAAAGGCGGCAAGCCGCAGTTTATAATCGCCGCGCTGTAGCCGTCGACCAGGGCCAAATGGCACATACGTGACAGTACCCCCCTTCTATGAGGGGCCAAACCGCCCTCCTTAGTATCCCCATCCCCCTGTCTTGAATGGGTTGGCACGGTGAAATTTTTCACCATATTCGGGGCATGCAAGTCCTAGACGGCCACACATACCCGTTTCTTTTCCGGACCGTACCCCTTCCTGTGGCACCAGGTATTGGAGGCATTCTGAACCCTGCGAGAGTCTAAATACGCTCTATTTCATATTCTAATTCCCTTGTATGACCACACGGATGATGAGTAAGGGCGGATCGACCACATGCATGGGATGTACTTTTTTTAGGAGAGATTTGTGGAATACCGGATGGATACCAGTGTACTTTGGAAGGCGGATCTGAAAGATAACGGGTTAAAAATTTCATGATAATGAATGGACCGATCAACCGGGAGCGCGAACTTAGTAATATGGCACCCAAGACGGAGACTTTTATCGAGAGCCACACCTTGTCCGCCAACCTACATATTCCATCCAGGTCAGACTGTTTTTATTAGTGTAATTTGGATTTGCTGAGCTTGCTTTTTCTAGAGTCTCCCCCCCCAATGACTCCTAGCCCAACTGTGCACATTCTCTAAACCGACGTATTTGACACTAGGGAGATAGATCGCAACCTGTATCGACGGAATACTGGGGTGAAACCCAGTAATTACAGTAACAGGGGGAGAGTTTGGTCGAGAATTCTCATGATAAAGGCGAACTCTGCATGGCAAAAATTCTTCCACCTCTTCCTGGCAGTCAAAACGTAACATCTGAGGTATTGTTTCTAGCGTCTGTTAATCTCTCAGTTTGCCTGGTTTAGGTCTCCGGGATGAAAGGCGGATGAGAAGGACAGAGAATGCCCAATTTACCACAGAATGCTCTCCAGAACCTCGACACAAACGTGTACCCTCTGGTTCAGATACATGTTGGAGGGAATAACCAAAAGGAGTCTAAGTATAATGGAACGGACACATAAATCATCGAGGAGTTGGCTGAAACAATTAATCAAAGCAATGATATTGACACATAGAGAATCGGGATCCACCAAACCACCCAAATCACCGATCTACCCTTTGGTGGGTGGAAGATCGGTGGATGAAATCCAATGAGAATGTGAGACCAGGGCCCTATTGGGCAAACGGGAGAGGGTGCAATACTCCCTCGTGTAGCTTACGGGTACCTTTGCCCTGGCACAGGTCTCACAAGCAGTAACAAATTCTTCACATCACGCTGCCTTAAGGCCACCATAGTACGTGTACAGAAGGTATACTGGTGCCCCGCGATTCCAGGTGATGCCCAGACAAAACTGAGGATGAAACTCCTCAGAATTTTCAACAAAGGTGACATGAACAGAAAAGTTAACCCGGGTGTATTCCCTGGTGGGACCGAGCCTTGAGATTCACAATAGCAGAGACTAAATCTGTAGTAAGGTAGCCCACTACTCCCGAGCAAGATATTCCCGTTTCCTCCTCTGAAAGTCACTCATACCAAAACTTAGAGACAAGGCGTCGGCCTTAACAGTCTATAGCCCCCTGGACGGTAGTAAACTAACAAAGTGAACCTAGTAAAGAAACAAGGCCCCATCGCGCTTTGACGAGGGTACAATCCGCTTATCATTTTGTCAATATATAATCAGATTTTTTATGATCGTAAGAACAGTTACTCCTATTCTAGCCCCTCCAGAAGGTGTTCTCCACTCTCGAAAGCCCATTTTAATGTAGCAATTCCCTGTTACCAAATTATCATAGTTAATCTCAACGGTAGAAAATTTTCGGGAGAAGAAGGCGATGGTCTGAGATTGGTATACGATGTTCAGTTGCCCCCCTGAGACAGTAACGGGCCCTACACCCGTTTCTGACGCATCACCTCCACAACAAAGGGTTGTTCTAGTCCCAGCGTGGACCAAGAACAGTGTGCAGACGAAAAAACATTTTATTCAGTGAAACAAATGCTTGGCTCGGGCTTTCTTGGTGCCCAGGAGGTTGGGTCCACTCCCTTTTATTAGTAATGTCAGTAAGGGGTTTAACAATCAGGGAAAAAAATTCTTAATAAATTTGCGAATAATCAGTTAGCAAAACCTAAAAAACTTGGATCTCTTTTCTAAGGTGGTAGGCTACCCACTACAGTTATGGCGAGAAACCATTTTTGTGAATACCATACTTATAGAACGGGACTCAATAGTTACCGCCAGGAACCCCTATCTTCCTTGGACTACCGACAAACATTTAGACAATTGGGTGCATAGTTGATTCTGACGTAAATCCTGGAGAGGACCTCCCTGACATGATCTCGAGGTATCATAAAAATCGGGGAAAAATAGATGTCATCTAGCTACACAAGTACAAAACGACCTAGAAGGTCTCTGAAAATGTCATTAACACATCGTTGGGAGACGGCAGTTGCATTACACAGACCGAAATGCCATGACTAAGTATTCGAAATGCCCTCAGGGTATTAAAGGCTCTTCCATTCGTCCCCTTCTCCTGATTCGCATCAGTTGTACGCCCCCCCAAGGTCCGACTTTGAGAACCATTGGTCGCCCACAACCTGGATTAAGCAAGAACCGGGATCAGTGGGGAAGTGGGATCTGGACTTTAAATAGTTATCTTATTTGACTTCCAATAGTCAATACAATGGACTCAGCCTCCATCGATTTTTCTCGAACAAAGAAAAAACCCAGCTCCAACCGGTGTATATAGGACGGACGTATATACCCTATTTCCAGGCTCTCCTTAATATATTTGACGCAATAGGATTCTCGTCTCCGGGGGTGGATAAGTTTAAGATACGCCCCCAGGCAACTTCGCACTCCGGACGAAGATCTATACACATTCATAAGTGGCCTATGCGGCGGCAGAGGAGTCCGCAACGGTCTCATCAAAGACTTTCTTTGAAATCAGAGACAAAAACGTGTAATGGCATGGTTTAGTTTTATTGCGCATACCAAAGACTGTACAGTTTTTTAAATGATCACCACATGAGTTCCCCCATTTTATCAACTCGGCAGTCCTCCAGTCAAACACCCGGGTTAATGAGGTAACCTTGGTACCCTGAATAATCGTCCATGGTAAGTCCCTCCATGACAAAGAAGACAGTTGTTCAAAATGCCAACATCCAACATTCAGGGTTTATATTCGGTCAGTTCGGTATCTTAATCCTTCCCTCCATTAGGGTAGAAACTGCGCCTGAAACCAAAAAGTGAGAACAACATTGGAATATCTCTAAACCGTAAGGCTTTAGCCACCCGCCATCTAATAAAATTACACGGCAGCGAGTCACCTCGAATCAATCAAGGCATGGGAACAAAATCTCTTACCCTCGAAGATTAGAGTTACAGCAAGGAAAAGCTTGTTATCCAAGTTAGGGGGTACCCTTTACGCTGAGTTTAGTCCTTTCCGATGATCTTCAGTGTCGTATGTTGCTTTCCCATGGCGATTGGCCTGGTGGGAGCAGCTCCTCAGACATGACGCGGACTCTCCACAGTAGAAGCACAACGCGTTTTCCACCCGATGTTTCCTTCTGAATAGCTGCCGACTGTGAGCCCAATACCATAGGTTCCTCTCCTGCACCCCAAGCGGGAGATAGGCGAAGGTAGTTGGAGGATAAAGTAGAAAACCAGCAGAGAAAGGTTGGACAGGAGAGTCAGCCCCTGGAACTGCCCCAGTGTACCCCCCAATCCTTTCCCTTGCGTCTCTCTCTCACCCTCCGTCATAGAAATAGCCAAAGTCAATAAGTCCGCCTAATAGTCTCTGGAATAGGATTGCAGACCATAGCATCCGTCACTGCTTCGGACAGGCCTTGCTAAAGAGGGTTTTAGGTTGGTCAGGCCACCCAATTACTGACTCCATTGGCGGAACTCGGAGCAGTAATCCTCACCGAGCGGTGACCCTGCGGATGGAAAGGAGATGGGTTTCTATCTAATGCCGCCTGTTTGGGGTCATCATAAATCTGTTCCAGCGCTAGAAAAAAATTTGTCCACCGATCGCCATCCTGGCCTCGGGGGCATGCCTAGTGCACACACCTGCGGTGGTCCCTGGAGAATTGACACCGCCATGGCGACTTTTTCAGCTTCATATGAAAAATGGGAAAACTGAAAAACAGTGGCAGGAATTCCCCCTGAAGTGGTCCGAAATTTATGCAGGGTTACTGTCTAAGCAGTCAGGTAACCGCATGTAAGGTTTTGTGCTGGCAATTATTGCTCCCAGAGGCCCAGGAGCAAGTGTGGGTACAGATGGGACTCTGGAATCAGGGGCTGGGTAGACATGGCGTCCAGCGAAGCGATATCTGGGACATAAGGACCTGCTGGCCACCATGCCTGAAACTGGGGTAGTTAATTTTGTCCAAGCGTCAGAAACCGATAGATCGGTGTTCATCCTGAACCGCTGGGGAATTTGTTAGGAATAAGGGCCTGCCTATAATGATAGGGATGTCCAGGGAACGCACAAAGACAACGAACAAAGTTGGGGCCCCTGACACTGATACCCAGCCTCTGTCCCAGCCTTTGGGGAACCCGACTCCTTAACAGCACGGCCCCCAACCAGAAAGACTGAAGGCTACACTGAGCAAGCGTGCACAACAAAGAACAAACAAACAAAAGAACACAGAACCAGTAGGACGACAGTCCAAGAGCTATAACGGGGGAAGCATCGCGGTACAGAATCGTGAGGCAAAGGGAGAAACCCATAAACAAGCAGAGATCAGAGCACAGAGAAACAACAATATGACAGCTAACTATAAAAGGCACGCACTATACAGGACATAGAGAAGAGGAAGCAGCGGCTATATATAAGAAAAGGGTAGAAGTAGAGGAGCTAGGATAGATTGAAGGACCTGTCAATCCAGGGAGCTGATTAACCCCTATGAGTGCTGGAGGATTTCTGGCCAAGGCTCGACCCGAAATCATCAAGGTACGATTCTACAGGTAAGTAGTTCACACAAAGGCGGCAAGGCCGCAGTTTATAATCGCCGCGGCTGTAGCCAGCGACCGGGCCCAAATGGGCACAGACGTGACATGAACTAAACAAATTTCGGAAATTCCGCTCCATCTCTAGACTGGACCCCAATCAACTTCAGGTGTCCAACTGGATGAATATACCTAAGAAAGCTTCTTTGACATGCCATAAGAAATTTTATCCTGCCCGGCAGCCATTGCTATCTCGCAACACACACTTAGCACGCCCGGGCTCGTGGTGACCCCTTGCACCCAGGTTGGTGGGGTGATAACTTACATCACTGCCATAAATGTCCTCTTTTCACTTACCTTTGAAAGGAATTTGGTATTTTATCCTCTCAATTTTTTCTCTCACTCTTAGAGCCCAATTTTCTGCACTAAATGTTTCCATGTGTCCAGTTTACTATTACTGATGGTAATTACAGCTTCCTTCTCAACACGTGGTAGCGGTATCACCACTGCCTTTTCTCACAGCCACCCACTGATACTGGCCGCATAAACTTGTTGCACCGGAATCTTTGCTCCTTTCTTCCCTCCTTTTGCCAAATCTTGTGGAACCGGAAGCTCGCTGTTCCCATTGCCAAATCTGGTGGAACTGGAACCCCACTGTTCTCCATCTGCCAAATCTCTTGCAAACTGGAACCTTGCAGATCTCCATTGCCAAATATTCTTGAACCGGAACCTCCCTGTTCCCATTGCCACATCTTGTTGAAACTGGATCCCCACTGTTCCGTCCATGCCAAATCTTCTTGTAACTGGAACCTTGCTTGTTTCTACCATGCCAAAACTTCTGAACCCCCGAACCCTCCCCGTTCCCCTTGCCTAAGTCTTGTTGAAGCCCGGGACCTCGCTATTCCCCACTGCATGTTCTCGCTGTCCACCCACTGTACGCTTGTCTAATGTAGTCCGCGGAACTCCCATAGCTACAACCCCTGCTTGCAGGCTGTCCCTCACAACTCCAGTTAAGCCCATCTGAAAGGAATGAAATATTTAGCCTCTCACTTAGAGACAAATGTTATTTACTAAGTTGTTCCATAGTGGTACTAGAGATGGGTGAATTGATTCTATACGAAGTGGAATTCATTGTCATTATAGATTTCAGGAAAACTTCGAATCTAAAAAAACGAAGTCGACTTGGGTACTTCGGGTGAACGAAGAGATGTCGGCTTTTGATTGTAAAATGGCTGCGAGCACATGGCGTTACATGGGCAAAGAACTCTTGGAGGAGAAGGTGCATAGCCTAACATACATGTCAGAGATGAAGCCAATCCGAGACTGGCTGGATTCTGTGACGTCATCCGCACTAATATAAGTCCCAGGTGGACGCTGTAGCTCATACTGCTCTCGACTGAACTGTACTGCCTGTTGCTGCTTATGATACTCTGAAGTTTTGATCTGAAGTCCATTGTGGATCCAGTGCAGCTGCATACCACATGTTTTAATGCTATCTCTCACAGCTCATTGAATATCCAAGGGTGATCTAAGCCTGTTTCTGTTGCTTTCATTTAAAGAAACAGGGTTTTTACAATACAAATCCCCCCAATTTTTTTTGGCTCTCAATTTTTTTGCGAAATTTTACACCCGGGGGTTAATTTTAAGCATTGTTCTGCGCTGTGGTGACTAAAAGAAACCGTTTATTCACCCCCAAAAAAGACATTTTTCCTGTACAAAATTTCACAACAAGGTTAACTACAAGTTTTCCTCTTTTTGGAGGGAAAAAAACACCCATTGTAACACGCTACAAAGGCAATTTGTGGTTGCTAAATTGCTTGGCGCAATTTTACACCCCCGGGGTTTAAATTTAACGTTTTTCTGCGTGTGGTGACAAAAAATAAACCGCTTTTTCACCGCAAAAAATACATTTTTTCCTGTGCATAATTCAAAGCGAAGGTTAATTACAATTTTCCTCTTTTTGTTACGAAAAAAAACACCCTTTGTAACACCACAAACTGGTAGTTTGTGGTTGCTAAATTGCTTGCACAATTTACATCCGGGGGTTTAAACTAAGTGTTTTTCTGATTTGACCATAAAAAAACTTTCTTTTTCACTGCTACAGAAAAATTCTGTAGCATAATTTCATTCCAGGTTAATTAAGCCCTTTTGTGCTTTTATATTTAGTAAAATACACAGAGTTTTTAAACGGGACAACAAGTCAATTTTTCCGCCCATTTTGGAGCACAAAATTTTACCCAAAGGGTTACCCAAGCTTCTTAGTGGGGCAATTTTTTAGCAAATACAGGTGTGTATTTACATATACAATACTTCATCAAACAGTGCTGTACAATTTAAACAAACAGTATTCAGACAGAGGGTGGAGGCTGTTCCTTTCGAGTGGGAGACACAAAAATTCCACCCAGGCCCGCCACACAGCAAGGGGGCTCGCAGCAGGGGTCACTTGGTGAGGCCACAACTGCCGCTGTCATCACGCCGGTCTGACTACAACCCCAAGGGGTTTTTGATTGGTTGACTAGGTCTTCCACTTCCTCCCAATGACATCGAAACCCCAGTCAAGAGTCGGGGGAACTCAGACACAACCCTTTGTTGACATGGGCCCCGGGGCGGGGCAGCGGCCCCCCCCCCCCCTCCCTAACCCCCCCTGCCCATCCGGTTCCCCCACCAAGATCTATTATTGGCTTTGGGGTCAGCGGGGTCCACGGGGTAAAAAACCCGTTGCAGGGCCAAGAAAAAGCGGCACAGGGGTCACAGGGGCGGGGGCATAGCACTCATGCGGGGCGTTGGCGGAAAATCACACCGGCGGTGTGGCAGTTTCTTTGCTAAACCGGAGGGGGCCGAATAGGGGAAATTAAATCTGTGGAAAAAAGGGAAGCGTGGCCAGGAGCTAACTTGGGACCACGCCCTCCGTCAAACAAAACAGCGTCACTACCTGGCCTTTTGGGGAAACGTGGCCAGGTGGGGGTCCATCCTGCCCTGCAGCAACAGCACACAGCGCCCGTGGCACGCAGCCATTTCAGCCAGCAGGCTCCCCCCACCTCTGCAGAAGGGGGCTGTTTCTCTTTGAAAACATCTCCCGGGCCAGATGGGTCCGCTCCTTGCTCTCATGGGGCCAGCAGCTTTCAGAGAGGCGATTGCAAAGAGACAACAGTATCGCCAACCATCCAAGGGCAGAAGCGACCATGCCCTAACAAATTGTTGGACTGCAGTCCCTCCCTTTCCAAATGGTGGACTCTCACCCTTCAGAGAAATAATTCTTGTGCCGAGCCGAGATGGGGAGTTCCAACCGTAATTTTTTTTCCAAAAAAGGGAGTAAAACCGCACTTTTATAAATTGTAAACAGGGGGTGGGCCAGTCCTTTTAGTTACTTTTTTTCCCGGTGCAGCGCGGACGTTGGGGATGTAACTACGGTCGGGCCAGTACTGTCCTTTGGCCCATGAGGAATGGCTTCCGGCCCAGGGCCCCAACAACTTTGGGCAGGGGAGGCCTTTTTTCCTCCACGTTATAACGCGGCTCCTGCCCAAAGTCCGCCTCCTAAACCCCCCCCACCCCACCATCTCCCTCCACAAGATGCCCATCATACCACAGGTAGGTACGGGGGTGCGGGAGTTCTACACCCTTGCCTCGGCGAAGGTCACACAGGGAGGACGCTCCACGTCATGCAGCACTGGTTTAAGAGAGGGCTGTGTGCAGCAAGCCAAAGAGACGCCACTCTCAAAAAAACTCTCAGGATAATTCAGTTGTATTCCTACCAACCCTGAAGCTGCAGTCTGTTTGAAGCCTAGTGAGGTAACATATTTAGTGTAGGGGCTCACGCTCTGGGATCCCCTTGACGTTTTGGGGGGAGCTTAAAACAATCTTTGATCAAATACTGTAAACAAAAAAATCCCAGGTTTTCCCTATTTTCCCTTACAGTAATGCATTTCCAATATTTCATATCCCTTGAGGTTTTACTTATCTTTAGGTGCCATGATTTTTTGTTTTAAACGTATATATTCCCTTTTTCAGTGTGCACCTGTTTTTCAGAAATTTTTAATATGTCAGAGCCAAAATATGTTTTGTATTTCATTTGAGAGTGGCGATCTCATTGGTTTGCGCACACAGCTGCCTCCTTAACCAGTGCAGGAAAATTCATTTGCTAGTTCCTCCCAACCCCTGAAGCTGCAGTCTGTATTGGCCTAGTGAGGTAACATATTTAGTGTGGGGCTCACCTGCTCGGGGGATCCCTTGACTTTTGGGGGTGAGCTTAATACAATCTTTGACAAAAACTGTAAAAAGAGTCCCAGGTTTCCATTTTTTCCTTGCAGTAATGCATTTTCCAATTTTTCCCTATGCCTTGAGGTTTTACTTAGTCTTTAGTGTGCCACTGATGTTTTATTAAAGTAAAAATTTTGCCTTTTCATGTGCACCTGCTTTTCAAAAATATATTAATATTGAAAAGGCCAAAATTGTTTTTTTTGTTCATTTAGAGGGGCGATTCATTGGCTTGCTGCACACGGGGCCCCCTTTTAAAAACCGTGCGGATAATTCAGTTGCTATTCCCTACCAACCCTAAGCTGCACTGTATTGACCCAGTAGGAACATTTTGTTGGGACCACCTGCTCGGGGATCCCCTTGACGTTTTGGGAGGTGACTTAAAAAATCTTTGAAAAATATGTAAAAAAGAGTCCGGGTTTTTCATTTTTTTCCTTAGCGTAATGCTTTTTCAATTTTCATATCCTTGGGGTTTTACTTAGTCTTAGTGTGCCATGATGTTTGTAAAAACGAAAATTATTGCCTTTTTCCCAGTGTGCCCTGTTTTTCAGAAATTTTAATATTCAGGCCAAAATATTTTTTTGTAGTTCATTTAGAGTGGCGATCCATTGGCTTGCTGAAACAAGCTCCCTCTCTTAAACCATGCGGGAAAATTTCTTTGCAGTTCCTCCCAAACCCCTGAAGCTCAGTCTGTTTTGACCCCTATGAGGTAACATATTTAGTGTAGGGATCCCCTTGATTTTGGGGAGGTGAGCTTAATACAATTTTTGATCAAATACTGTAAAAAAAGAGTCCCAGGTTTTCCATTTTTTCCTTAGCAAAATGCATTTCCAATATTTCCATATCCCCTTGAGTTTTACTTATCTTTAGTGTGCCCTGATATTTACCAGGGACTGGTATTGCCACCCACCTCCAAAACCTGTCATTGTGCCACTTTTGCCCTCATGTGCGCTTGGCTGCGCCGTGCCCCTAACACTCGTCATTTTTGCCACGTCTGCCCCTTGCTGCTGCTCGGCTGCTTGTGTGACCTCCACACTGTTTCATTGTGCAACTCTGGCCCTTTCTCCTGTTTTAGCCACCCCAAAGTCATTTGCCACTGCCTGACCTCAACCTGCCGGGCTGCTGCCGTCCCCTACACTCTCTGCTTGTCCCATTGGGGCCTACTACTGTTTTCCCCACCTCCAAAAAGTCATTTTCCCACGTCGACCCATGCTGCTGCTGGGGCTCTGCCGTAAAACCCTCCACATTTGTATTGTGCCACTCCCTGACCTCAGCGCTGCGTGGCTGCTGTCGTGCCTCCACACGTGTCAGGGCCACTCTGTGGCCTACTACTGTTTTGCCCCCAAGAATGTCTTGTGCCGCTCCCCTGCCCTCATGCTCTGCTGTCGTCCCCCTTCCACACTGTAGCTTAAAAAAGGCAGTTCCTCTGAAACTTTTCCCCCTTGCGGCGCCCGGCCCGGTTGTTATTAACCCCTATCTACTGCCCCTTCAAGCGCTTGTCTAAGGAAATGCCTCCCAGTTTTGTGACACACAACTATTGTTACGGTAGAACTTTTTGAAAAAAACAGAAGCCAAAAAATAAAAAGTTTGGCGATTTTTTTATGAATAAAGGAAGTTTTAATGGTGAAAATTATACCAAACTGAGTTTTGGGAATATAACTGCATGCATACATATGGCTTTGGGAAAAGGGGGGGGCTCTTTCCTATTACAAACTCATATATCTGTGTGTTCACATTTTTACGGAATAGCGGTAAATTTTTTGATTTAGTCCTCCACACTGTTATTGTGCCTCTCTGGGCCATCCAGTTTTGCCACCTCCCGAAAGTCATTGTGCCACTCTCTGACCCCACGCTGCTCCTCTGCCGTCACCTCCCTCCGTCATTGTGCCCCTTGTGGCCTATACTCTTTTGCCACCTCCAGAATGTCATTGTGCCACTATACCTCATGCGCTGCGTCGTGACCTCCACACTGTGTTATTTTGCCACTCTGTGGGCCCACTACTGTTTTGCCCCTCCCAAAGTATTGTGCCCACTGCTGACCTCATACTGCTGCTGTGTCTGCTGTCTGCCCGCCACACTGGTCATGGTGCCATCTGTGGCCTTTCTGTTTTTTCCCCTCCGAATGCATTGTGCCCTGTTGACCTCATGGCTATGCTGATGCCGTCACCTCCCACTCGTCAAATGAGTTGCCCCCCTGACTCTCAGCTTTTTTTTTTTCCCAAATTTTCCCGCCATGACTTAAGGCTACTTCCCACTTGAGCTTTTTGGTAGTTTTGCCCCTTAATGCCCAGGGAATTTTATAGTAACGATTCTAAAGTGACGGCAGTCATTGCGGTCCATACTAAAACCCCAACATTGTATGAAGACCAAACCAAGCTCCCTCTGCATATTTTAAACATGGACAACTTTCTCAACACCCTGCAGGGGGTGCAGCCGAAATACTGTTTTTTTAAAGCGATTTGCCAAGTAATTCGGACCCAAAAAGAATTTTTGTCGGGGAAATTCGGGCGAAGTGACCGAACCGAATTTTTGAAAATTCCCCATCCTACAGTTGTCTTCTGGATATAATTAAAAGTTCTTACACCTGTATAGGTTCCTCATTGGCATATTTCGCTGCATCAATGGACTGCTGCCTAATCTTTTTTAAAACCCAAAACCTCCATGTCCCCCATTTGGGATGTTTTTCGCTGCCACCCAAAGGGCTGCCGTTTAAACAAGTCCGCCGCAGAGGGGGTAAGTTCAAGTTCTTTTGGCCCCGTTGCAGAAAGTGAAATTCACTTCCCCTTTTCAGGGCTGCCAAAAATCAACTATTAACCACATTTGGCACCAACAAGCAAATCAAATGGGGCCCCAAAACCCCTCACTGTTCCAAATTTTTTTAAGTATCATTTGGCCCCCTTTTGTAAAGGGGGGGGGGTACAGGAGACTGCTCATACTCCCTTTTTGGGACCCCTGCCAGTTACCATGTGCCATTTCCAAACCGGTGTCTTCTTGTGTCAAAGAGGGGTTTGTGCCCCCCGGGGTGCACCCCCCATAACCACTCCCTTGCCACTGAGCCACCAGTTCCTGTTTTGGGGTGGATGTTCTTGCTGCCACCACATACTGTATATCACATGACAAAGCTTCAAACAAAGGCTAAGTTCAAGTTCAAGTTCTCTTATGGGAAAAACTCTGCTTTAAACATTGGGAAAAAAAAGTTTTCCCTTTTTTCCTTTTACTACAAGCAAATAGTATTACAAATTTAAATTTCTTTTATGGAATATTTGTTAACGGTGTCTTTTGAAGAACCCTGGCAGCAACTTTCAAACGAAATTTTTGAATCCCCCAAAAATTTGCTCAGCAAATATTATTAAAATATATTTTTTTTTATGGGAAAATCTGTTTCGGGGTCTTATGGAAGAACCCTGCAAACAACATTGCAACACAGAACTCTTCTTGAATTTTAAAAAAAATAATACAAGCAAAAAATATTACCCCCAAAAGGTTCTTTCTATGGAATATCTGTTAACGGTTTTCTTATGGAAGATCTCTGGCAGCAATACTGCGACACAGAAAACTTCTTGAATCCCAAAAAAGTATAACCAATGTAATACAAAAAAGATTTTTTCTATGGGAAAATCTTTTTAACGGGGTTTTTTCTTACAGAAAAACCCACAGCAACACGCGACACAGAAACCTTCTTGAATCCCAAAAATTTACTGCAAGCAAAAAGTATTACAAATAGATTTCTTTCATGGGAAATTGTTAACGGGGTCTTTTTGGAAGAATCCTGGCAGCAACACTGTGACAAAAAGTCTTTTCTTGAATCCCAAAAAATTTTTAAACAAATAGTATTACAAATGATTTCTTTCTATGGAATATCTTTTTTCGTGTCTTATCTGGCAGCAACATTTACAAAAATCTTCTAAAAAACCAAAAATTTATTACAAGTAAATAGTATTACAAATAATTTTTTTCTATGGAATATCTGTTTTTGGGCTTTTAAAAAAACCCCGGAAAAACACTGAACACTTGCATTTTTTTCTATGGCAGATTTGGTGGGGTTTTTACAGTATTGGGCCCCCAAAACAGGAGAAATGAACTTTTGGGCACTGAGGACAAAAAAAGGGAAAGATGTAGCCACTAACAAAACTATTTACATACAAAAGCTATGCAAAACTCCCTAACTCTCTTACAAAAACTGTTATATTCCCCCAAATGGGGTCCCACCATCCCCCCAAATAATCTAACTAGCAGGTTTCCTTTTTAACATCATGGGAAATGGTGCCCGCAAACAACACAAAGAGAGCAGGTGTTTAGTACACAAAGGAAAATTCGAAATGGGATTCAACAGGAAATACAGTGACAACAAAAAGGGGCCAATATTTTAGCAGCAAGAGATCCCTACACACTCTGTGGGGAGTTTTTTTACCATCCTCTGTGTTGTGCATGATTGGTGGCCGCCAAAACTGAAAGGGAAAAGCTGAAAAGGAAATTTTAAAAAGGTGCGTTGAGTGTATTTCTCGAATGCGAATTTTTTTCGAAGGGAAAACCCTAAAAGGCTCACTTTTTCGAACCCCATCGCTCAAATTATTCAACAATAATGTAAATTTTTGTTCATGGGGGAAAAAAGAACTTTTTTAAAAATAAGACTAATGTTTTTTTTAGAGCAAAATTAATTAGGAACTGATTATTTTCTGGAAAAACAAGGGGGAAAAAAGTGTACTTCAATACCCGTTTTCGTTATGTGATTTATTAAAAGAACAATTGGAATTGTGGAATATATTTTACTTAACTTCATTTCTTATGTATGTGTTACAAAAAATTTTTAAAAATTCAATAAAAAAATGAATGTTTAAAAAATGGCCACAAAATGGCACAATTTCATTGCAGCATATCCCAGACACATTTATTATGGGCATAAAACAGTTATGGAACCCTGCTTGACAGGTGGGCATGGCTTCATGGATTGTGGGTATGGCCTATAGGGAAAGTGAGCGCGGCTACTATGCAACACACTGCACCAATATCTGCACCAAAATTCTGGCATAAAAATAAATAAAAATAAAAAACTGGTCTAAAAGTAGGACAATTCTAGAGCTGCACCAATTTATAAGCCCCTTTGATTAATCTGGTGCATTTGTAGACTGCTTGTCTAAGTTTATGCTGTCTATCCTTTTAGAGAGCAATAGTACATGAGGGTCAATGTATTTTTTTGTGTGACATATTCTTCCTGTAAATTACCATTGAGAAAGCCTCCAACGAATCTTGAAATACAGTGCTGATATGATTAAGTATCCACCAGTTTTTCTGTAGTATATGTTTTAGGTAATATGCTTGGTTAGTGGAATGATCTTCAAGGTGATTTGCCTCCTTTCATTTAGCAGCACACACTATGTTTTAGGAAGTTTACCTTGGTGCTTCAATTTGGTTTCTGATGCTTATTTCGATTCATAACCCTTTATGTTGAAATCTCTCTACCTGTGGCTTATGGACTTTATAAGGACTTATATAGGATGGCAGTTTCTATTAGACTGTGCTTGAGTGTCAGAACATAGTGCTAGAATCCTGCCTCAGGCCTCCATATTCCTGAGTTCCTGTTGATCCTCATTCTTCTGGAATTAATTTTGACCTATGTCTAGAATTCTTCATTGTTCTGCCCTTCATACAGTTTTATACCCTCCAGTCTTGCACTTCCCATGTCCACATCTGCTAGCCTGAATCCTGTGACCTAGTCCTCAAATCTGCTGGTCTGATATCCTGTGTCCACATCTTCTAGTCCATAATCCTGTGTTCTGGTCCTCATGTCTATTGGTCTGGTATCCTGTGTCCAGGGTCCATCTCTGCTAGTCCAGAATCCTGTGTTCTGGTTCTCATGTCTGTTTGTCTGGTATCCTGTGTCCAGGGTCCATGTCTGCTAGTCCAGACTCCGGTTCGCCGGTCCTCACATTTTCTGTTAAAGTCTCCTTTGTCCAGGGTCCATGTCTCCTGGTCTGGCATCCTGTGTCTTGGTCTTCCTGTCTTCTGGTCGATTATCCCATATCTTGCTAGTGTGAACTTTTAATAAAAAACATCAGAAATGTGAGAGATCAAAAATTAAAGAGATTTTGTCATCAGAAAATAACATTCTTCAAAAGGTATTTTTATGTTAAACATATTTTTAAAATTTTCTGGTGATTTTTTTTATTTTCTTTGTCTTTATTTTTATTAAAAAATCTGAAATTCTACAGTTTCTAGTCTGGGTGCTAAGTCTAGTAATAATTTTACACTTCTGATATAAAGATTGGGTAGATTGCTTATTATTATCACAAATAGGATTAAAGTGACAAGTGACATCACTGTATACAAAAGAAAATCCATTATTATCCCAATAGCTCATAGCTATAGTCATAGCTTCCCTCCTCTCCAGTGGCATAGTTACAAGGGTTACAGTGGTCGCACTTGCGACCGGACTCCTGAGCTAGGAGGGCCCACAGCCCCCCCCTCGCCACACAGTTGCATCGTTGGGTCATATAGACCCAGAGACACAGCGCTCATAGGCAGCCAGTATACACTGATACCAGCCACTTAGGCCACTGAAGGCATAGGCATGATGCAATTACATCATCGTAGTATGTAGTATGCCCTAAGCCTATCGTCCAGGATTCAAAGAGCAGTGTTTGGCGGGGGAACAGACAGGAGCCAATTTGAGTATTATTTTTATTTTTTTAATAGTGACTTCATCGCACCGCTGCCCTCACAAATCCAGCATT
>JAODAL010028075.1:0-53926 GCA_025379985.1 Phyllomedusa bahiana | reverse complement strand
TAGTCTGATGCTTAGCTGATCCGCTCTGCAAGAGAGATTGGAAGTTGAAGCCCCATCAGTATTTTTTTTTTTCTTTTATAAATTGTACACATATGTAAAGATATGAAAATATATGTGTAGACATCTATAATTTTATTTATATTCCAAAAGTTGAATCCTTGGCACTCACAGTCCTTGGAGGGTGCACACCAAAACGGATTATATATGAGAAAAATTAGGTTGCACTCCAATAATTTAGAAAAACTCTTTAATTTTTTAAATTTTTACAAAAACTTTAATGACTCAACGATGCTAATTGTTAAAAAGCCGACTTCATACATGATGATCCATACATTTAATCAAAGATTTTAGTAATAGAGTAGAACGTTTCGATCTAATCAGACCTTTTTCAACAAAATCCCTAAAGTTAAAAAGATTAAAAACAAATGTTAGTAACTAAAAACAAACACAATTAGTATGATAGAACATCAAAGTTTTTCAATTTCTTACCCATCTTTTTTTAACATTTCATTTATTTTCAATCGTATATGATATAGCCTTAGCGGACCTGACAATGGCAAAATATATAAATCACAATTTAGACAAAAAAACCTCTCACAAAGATTACATAAAGAACCACAAATTATCCAAATACAAAAATTAATCAAAAAATGTTTTTAAATCCAAAAGCTTTTTAATCAAAAAAATAATAATCAAAAATTACTCAAAAAAAATACTCATATCAATCCTCTATTTTGCATTTATGTTAAGAAAGCTCCCCTATATAGTGTCCCATCCTCACAGTTACACCAAGCACTTCCAACATATGTGATACAATGCATATACTCTCAGGGATGAGACATGATATAGGGGAGCTATGTATGTGTGTATATATATATATATATATTATATATATATATATATATATATATATATATATATATATATATATATATATATATACATTATAGAGATTGGCATATATATTTGAGGTCTCTACTTATGTGTAGAATTTAGGGGGGGGGGGGAATACTCTGTGAGGGACTATAACTCCAAACCTCTTCCTTGTAAAGCCAAAGCTCTACCAGGACACTACTAGCTCAAGTTAGTTATAGGTTGAGCAGGGTCTTCTCTCAAAGCTGATTGCTTTCCCCCCCATTGTTTTCACTCACATGTCACTGACAGCAAACAGAGATCTTTACTTGAAGCTGACATTTGTCCTTGTAGTTGAGTACAGATCTCTGCCTGTTGTCAGTACAATTTGGGTGAACACCACTAGAACAGAAGTAAAAGCTGCTGGCTTTCAGTGTAATTTGTGTGTAAACTAAGAGATATAACAGTTGCTTGCTGGAGCTTGTGGAGCCTGAAGGCTGCAGACATAAGAAGCATGCAGGAGCTACAGAGCGGTTATATCCAGACAACCTTCTGCTTCTACTGCCTAACCCAGAATGATGTCACAGCGCTTCAGTGAGGGGAGACACGCCTGCTGACAGGAGAGACATGCCTGCTGACAGGAGAGACACGCCTGCTGACAGGAGAGACACGCCCCTGGATTTCAAACTCAATCTGAGAGAATTAGCAGAACAGCTCAATGATAAAACTACTTTAATGATAATTGGTTTATGTAAATTCCTATTGTATAACAATATATGCTGCTATACTTAACCATTCTGGATTGTGGTGTAGAGGGCAATAGGATATATACTTACAGGGTCGCCCTTTTCGGGGCGGTGTTTCCACTAAGGGCCAGAAAAGGGTGAAGACAGTCAGGGTCAGTGAGATTATATCTATTATTCCCTTCCTTTCTTCTATTCCTATCAATTATTGATAGTTTGATTGACGTTGTTATCAGTCATAATGTGACAAGGAAATTCAGAGGAGGCTGGGCATTACATATCTCCTGAATTTTTGGATGTTCAGAGAGGCATACTTATGGTTTCTTGAGCGATATATAGTTTTTCATGTACATTTATACCCTTTGGTAGGTTTTCATTTAGAAATTCACACAAAATCATCAGAGTATAGACATTTTCATGGTCCAAATTGCAAAAAGTTATAAACAATATATAAACTGTATCTTAAAGGGTTTTTTCACCATGATGTGTCACAGAACAACAGAAAGTTTCAGATTCACACTTCATGGTCAGACTATGGGTGGGTCTACACCAGTGATTAGCATATTTAGCTCCCCTTTAACTAGCTGAGCATTGCAGAGACATAAGTGCAGGAGATTTAATCTGTAAGTAAACAAAGCTACAAGTGCGTCGAGGAGTAAAAATAAGTTATTTCCATAGGTATTTAATCTATGGTGACATCACTCCCTGCTCTTTCACACATGGAGGGAGAGGCATGGGCCACACATCCTCATATTATACGTTGATCTACTGCTTCTCAGCAAAAGTGTACAAAATATAAAAGGAGGTTCTTAATATACTTTTTGGTCCAACAGTATAAGCCCACTTGCCACTTCACGTGACCTCTTTAAAGTGGGTCCCTACTAGGGGTAGCACTGCACAGCAACCTCCGCCACACCAGCGAGGAGCACAACCCAGTGGTCCAACAACACCTCTGCTGCCAGACCTAGCCCCCCAGACCTAGCAACAATGGCTGCCATACAGAACCGCCATAAAAAAGGAAGTTCACTACTGCTTCCCCTTCCTGGGTCCTTGCAACAGCAAAGAGAATGGCCATTAACCCCTAGTGTGCTTTTACACGGTGCGCTTTTAACGCGTTTTTTGCCTCGATTTTTTTATGCGTTTTTGGTGCAGGAATTAATGCTGTACATTGCTGCACAAAAAAAGCATAAAAAATTGCGGCAAAAATGCACCATGTGAAAGCACCCTTATACAGTCTACTGCTAAGGGTATGTTCACACGAAGTACTGCGGCGTGTGTTTCGGGAGCTCGCGCTAATGCGCGTACTCCCGCGGCACGGGGGGGGACCAGCAGCCCACCAGCCCCATTGACCTTCATTACACGCAAATTCGGCGCAAGTAATTGATATGACACTTATCTCACCGCGCGTACAATACGATCGTATTGTACGAGCGGGGAGAGGAGGCGTAATCCATAGTTCTCTATGAGAGCTATGGATTACTGTAATTTCGGCGCACATCTTGCTCGTACTAGAGCGCAAATACGCGGTGAAATGCACACCGAAATTACCCCTTGTGAACATACCCTAAGTAAAAACACCTGGGCCAAGTGGGCAGGAGTGCTAATCCAAGTAAAAAAAGAGAGACATTTATATTCAATTTATATTGAAACATGCTCTTTGTCTAATCAGGAAGAAAGATATGGACGGTAAGCTATAGACACTCGTGTGCACTCAGAGCAGATAAAATTTCTCTTATCTCCTCATCATGGCAATATCAATAGACCAATGTATGAAGAAAAGGTTTTCATTTACGGCTCCACACATGTTGGAAGCCCTTTAGTTTGCAGCTTGGAACCAGAAAGAAGCTTTTTGGGGCAATATAGTAAGTTTAGCAAATTACGTTTATTTATCAAGTCAAAAAGAGGGACGGGAGATTTGGGCCCAAAATAAGGACTATCCTTCTAAAAGCGCACCATCGGAAGCATGCATTAAGGGGACAAGATGCTGGAGAATCCTAATAGGTGGTGTTCCCAATGGGCACCATTGATTTCATAGACACGTTGTTTCGAGGTAAAGTTGAACTTATTACTATTTTTGTGGCTATTGTGTTGAGCACAAACACAAAAACAGCCAAAAAGCCAACTCTTCCACCTGCCGAATGACGCATCATGTTATTGTTTGCTTCATCCTGGAACATCTGGAGGAGCGTGGGGCGATGTGAGGGAGGGACTAAAGAGCGTGACCTCCTATGTAGTGAATACAGAGCCGGCATCTGTGTATCAGCAGGAGGGGGCTCTCTGAAATACACACACTCCACAACTAGGGGAGGCGCGCCAGCATTGCAGCCACCATGATCTAGGTCAAGCATCAGACACCCACTAGTATCGTAATACATTTCTGTTTTTTTTCCCTTTCAAGATTGGGCAGAGTGCACATTAATGAGCAAAAAATTTTACTTTTTGGATATTACCAAATGGCTGCAATGAAAGAAAGAGTGAAAAATGTAAAGGGGTCTGAATACTTTCCATACCCACTGTAGATACAAGTCAGTGACTCGTCCTGTCTGTGTCCTTGAGTTCTGGGTGTCCATCAATATGAGTTCTAATAAAACTCCTAGAAGGGCTATGATCTAGACAAGGAATAAGAGTAAAGAGCTGAGTAGCTCCACAGCGACCTCTATTGGATGTAGTTATCCTCAGTTCACATGTAGCTCACAGGAGCCTTGCATTGTGAAAGGGATTTGATCCAAACCAGTTAAGTCCAACTATAGACAGCTGTTTTGGGGTATTTGCCCCTCATCAGTGCAGCATAGAACTTACTGGTTTGGCTGGATAAGAGGGGAGAGTGTCTTCGAAAGGGGAAAAAATCTCTCCTTAAGGAGAGAGACCAATAAATTGGTCAGTGTGAGGGTTTACTTGTCATTCAGACCTCACTGACTCACCTGAAGCCACTCTTGCCTCTCACCCAGCCAACCAGTAAGTTCTACTCTGCACTGACGAGGGGGCAAATACCCCGTAACAGCTGTCTGCAGATGAACTTAACTGGTTTGGCTCAAATCCCTTTCGCATTGCTAGGTTCCTGCGAGCTACATGTGAACGGGGGATAATACATCCAATAGAGGGCGCTGTGGAGTCCTCAGCTTTTGTCCCATAAGCTTTTGCTTTATGCAAAAAAAAGTCAGTGAGGTCTGAATGGCAAGTAAATCCTCGCACCGACCAATTTATTAGTTTCTCTCCTCAAGGAGAAATTTTTCCTCTTCTGAAGGAATAAGAGTGACAACCTCTATGGAAGGTTTACTAAAAACACATATGCTTTCCAACAATAGACTTGGATGGTGTATCGATAGGATAAATCATCAAAGTCTGACCGGTGCGGGTCCCACCTCTGGGAACCAGACTATAGGCCCCCAAAAGTTTTGGCTCAGAATGAAGACCAGATCGCACTGGTGCATGATTCTCCATTTTGCTCTATAAGCAATCCCAGTACAGGTGAGCGGTGTGTTCGGCTGCACTCTTCATTCTGAGCCGACCCTTTTGTGGGTCAATTCCTGAGACAGGTGCAAGTCTTAGAGGTGGGACCTGCTGATCGATACACCATCAAAGTCTATGGTGGAAACACCCATTCAACATGGGTCCCATCCTACTTTGTGCCACCACCACAGTGAACGGAGAGGTGGCCATGCATGAATGTCTCCCTAGGTTCACTTCCATAGGACTTCTCAGGATTGCCATACAAGTTGTAACTTGAAACAGGACAGGGGATTGAGGGCCCCCATTCTCAAGATGAGAGCAGGTCCCAGAGGTCAGCCCCCCAATAAGACATCGGAGATGGGGACACGTCATCTGGCCTGACAGATCCATCAAACATTTATATTATCCAAGAAATAATGCTGGAGACTCTTTTCTTAGAAATCTACATTGAGCAGTTCCTCTGTTATTCTTGTACAGTATAAAGAAATTGACAGATGGGCGTTACCATTTCCCTTGTGTGTCCTTAAAGGGGTTGTCTCACTACAAGGATCGCTGCTTTTTATGTTAAAGATCTTACAAAAACAAGTTACTATGTAATATGTGTCCTTTAACAGTGTCCTACCTATTCCTAGATATCCCCTCTTGTATGGGCTGCATCAGCTCCTCAGGTCGCTGTGGCTACAGACCTGTTCAATCTCTCCTGATAGGCTGCCAGCACTGGTTGCTATAGCTACAGATCTGTTTGATCTCTTGATAGGTTGCCAGCACTGGTTGCTATAGCTACAGACCTGGCTTCTACTGCAGCCTAGTAAAAGCCAGTAAACAGGCCCCAGAATTCAAAATGAAACTAAGTAAACAGGACTGAGGTAAGAGGAATCAATGTAGTGAGACAACACCTTTAAGCAGCCTAAAACTGACTGCAGTGACTGGTCAAAGTTTAGGGACACACCCCTTTGTTCTCACCACATTTGTATATTCCCAGGAGGAATGACAGAGGAACAGCAGATCCTTAGAAAGGAGCCTCAGAATTTTTATTTGATGGGGAAGTATTTACTAAAGCAAAAATTGGCAAAAAATTGATAATTATGTAATAGGGTTTTTTATTGCCTTCATTTCTAGAGGGGGAAACTTTTTGGGAGATTTCTCAAGAGAGACAGCTCATTAGTGTAAATTCTGATTTAGAGACAGGTCATCATGAGCAGAAGGACATGTTCTTTAGTGGGAAAAAAAAACTTTTTGAAATTCACATTTTAGAATATACATTTCAGGAGGTTTTTTATTGTAGATTTATATGGACAGGCAGTCCCCGACTTTCCGTTCCGACTTACATCTGTCCCCTAGTTACAAACGGAGGCTTATTCAGGCACTTGTAGTTCCATGTTCCACAGCAGATAGTAGCTGCGGAACGACAAGTTCCAGCATACCACAGCAGCACATGAGGGGAAAATGAGTTGAAATCTTCTTAACAGGGGCACAGACAAATGTAAAATCCCTCCCCTGCACCATCCAAAACTAAAAACAAACAACTTTTGTGCTGGAGTTACATTTAACAAATATACCTGTTCTGACCTGTTCATACAAATTCAACGTAAAAGGGGTTGTTTCACTACATTGATTCATCCTCCTCCAGTCCTGTTTTCTTAGTTTCACTTTGAATTCAGGGGCGTGTTTACTGGCTTTCACTAGGCTGCAGTAGAAGCCAGGTCTGTAGCTATAGCAACCGATGCCGTCAGCCTATCATGAGAGATTGAACAGGTCTGTAGCTACAGCAACCGATGTTGGCAGCCTGTCATGAGAGATTTAACAGGTCTGTAGCTATAGCAACCAGTGCTGTCAGCCTCTAATGAGAGATCAAAAAGGTCTGTAGCTATAGCAAACAGTGCTGGCAGCCTACCAGGAGAGATTGAACAGGTCTGTAACTATAGTGACCTGAGGAGCTGATGCAGCCCATACAAGAGGGGATATCTCAGAATAGGTAGGACACTTAATGAAAACATATTGCAAAGTGACTTGTTTTTGCAAGATCTTTAACATCACAAGCAGCAATCCTTGTAGTGAGACAACCCCTTTAAGAGCAAGCCTACAGTCCCTATCCCGTTCGTAACCTGGGGACTGCCTGTATTTGAAAAAATGATTACACAAATCTGGAAACCAGGCAAATTACTTCTTATGTTTCTTCTTTTTAATAACGGGAACTGAAAAACGTCGGCTGGGCCAAAGAATGTCAGCAAATTCAAGGGAGCAGCAACTTTGACAAAGAATTTCCGCTTTGCTTGACTTTTTTATGACTGTAGTATTAACCTTGGCATTAAAAGTACGAATTAAGGAGGAAAAAGAAGACAAATTTACCAGAGACCTTTTTCCCCCTAAAAGTTACATAATATTGGATTATCCGCCAGATTATCAACTGTTCTGGGTTATCAGACTGCTGAAAAAAGTGGACATAAGCAGTTGCTATTGATAATAGACTTAACTGAATACTTGACAGAAAATGGTGTTCTGTAGAGGAGAAACCTTAAAGTGGTTTTGCCAAGTAGTAAGTTCCTTACCCAACAGGCTGATACTCCCCTCTTGAGGCTTGAAAAAGGGGCGTTGTGTTTCTGTGTTTAAAAAAACAAGTACCTCCTCTGTGACGTCATCGCTCCACCTCCCATGCACGCTCCTGATATTCAGTCTCTGTACTTGAGCAAACATGTTATTTGTCTAATCCACCGGGGATAACTGTATGGTGCACAAGTTTCTCCCTCTTATCTGCTCAGGAGAGAAGATAAGCTCCTTGCACAAGTTTCTCCCTCTTATCTGCTCAGGAGATAAGATAAGCTCCTTGCACAAGTTTCTCCCCTCTTAGCTGCTCAGGAGAGAAGATAAGCTCCTTGCACAAGTTTCTCCCTCTTAGCTGCTCAGGAGAGAAGATAAGCTCCTTGCACAAGTTTCTCCCTCTTAGCTGCTCAGGAGAGAAGATAAGCTCCTTGCACAAGTTTCTCCCTCTTAGCTGCTCAGGAGAGAAGATAAGCTCCTTGCACAAGTTTCTCCCTCTTATCTGCTCAGGAGATAAGATAAGCTCCTTGCACAAGTTTCTCCCTCTTATCTGCTCAGGAGAGAAGATAAGCTCCTTGAACAAATGAACAAACTGTTTCATTTGTTTACAAACTGCTGCATGGGGAGGAGGGCTGAGCAAAGAGAAAGGGAGCGTCTGCATGTTTACTCATTATAATTACATTACAACCAGTGGATTCTCTATACAAAAGACACAGGATCTTTTCTCCCCAAAGCGTGTTCATGTTCCCTGCCATCAGATAAGAAGTGCAAACAACGCAAGCACGGCCAGATCAGCTCCTGTCAGCTCTTGGTCGTGTCTAATGTAAACTGTCAGGAAACTAAGGACATCTTAGTCAGGCTGTAGCTTTCACAGGCTACACTTTTTTTAATTACATATATTTAGAAAAGTGATTAAATACCCATTTTGGAGGATCCCACGTCAACATTAGATCAAAACCCCTTTAAGCTCCTGAGCTGGTGCCAGGATGTTTTGGTGCCCTGGGCAAATAGGGCAAACGGTGCTCCAAATCCCTGCCCTGACCTAATGCCTGCAGCGGCACTCCCGCCCCAGCCAGGTGAAAGGGGAAATAAAAAAATACAGCTGCGCCGTATTTGTTGGAGTTGTATAAATGACGTTATCTCTATTCTGCTACCCAATAAGTTTCCAATTATTTTTTAAAATTTGCATTGCCACGCCATTTTCTGAGACCAATAACTTTTTTATTTTCCTGCCAATGAACCTGTGTGAGGGCTCGTTGGTTTTACAGACTGAGATACGATACCACATCTGCGACGTCTTGATCACTTTTTATTCCAAAGTGACCAAAAAAACTGCATTGTTGGTGCTTGGTATGCTTCTCTTGGCATTCACCGTGCAGAATAAATAAGGTTGTATATTTATAGATCGGACGTTTACAGATGAGGCGATTCTTATTCAATTTGTAAAACAGAGATAGTGGTGCGTTTTAAACTTTTAATATTTTGAAGCATTTTAATATTTTATAAAATAACTTTTTTTTTTTTGTAATTTTTGGTCCCTTAGGCCATGTTCACACGGCTTAAAATGGGCCGTATTTCGGTCCGTAATTACGCGCCGAAGTGCACCAATTACGTGCCGAAAACGGCCCATTCATTACGGTAATTCACAGTTCTCATAGAGAACTATGGATTACGTCTCCTCTCCCCGCCCGGCGAATCCACCGGGCGGGGAGATAATTGACATGTCACTGTCTAGCCGCGTACACGCGCCGCTAGAAATGATAGTCTATGGGCCGGCAAAGTGCTGGCCCCCTGCTTACTCCCCCGCTCCCGCCCCGCCCCGGTCACACGGCGTAATTGCGGGGCGTAATTACGCCCTGCAAATACACCGTGTGAACATGGCCTTAGGGTACGTGACCACTAGGGACCGCAAACACATACACACTAAGCAGTTGCCCAGTGTCGGACTGGGGTGCCTGGGGCCCAACAGTAAAGCTGATTCTTGGCCCACCAGTGGAGTTGATTCTTGGGGCCCACAAGTGGAGTTGATTCTTGGGGCCACCCATTGGAGTTGATTATTGGGGCCCGCCAGTGGTTTTGATCATTGGGGCCCAACAGTGGAGTTGATTCTTGGGGTCCACCAGTGGAGTTGATTCTTGGGGTCCACCAGTGGGGTTGATTCTTGGGTTCCACTAGTGAGTTTATTATTTGTGCCCATCAGGGGAGTTGATTCTTGGCACCCATCAGTGGAGTTGATTCTTGTTTTCCACCAATGAAGTTGATTCTTGGGGTACATCAGTGGAGTGGATTTCTTCGAATCCACCAGTGACGTTGATTTTTTTTTGTCCACCAGTGGAGTTGATTCTTGGAGCCCCCCGTGGAGATGATTCTTGGGGCCACCAGTGGAGTTGATTCTTGGGGCCACCAGTGGAGTTGATTCTTGGGATCCACCAGTGGAGTTGATTCTTAGGGCCACCAGTGGAGCATGTTCTTGGGCCACCAGTGGAGTTGATTCTAGAGGTCCACCAGTGAAGTTGATTCTTTTTTCCCACCAATGGAGTTGATTCTTGGGGCCACTATTGAAGTTGATTCTTGGGGTCCACCAGTGAAGTTGATCTTTGGGGTCCACCAGTGGAGTTCATTCTTGGGACCTTTTAGTGGAATGATTTCTTGTGGCTCACCTTACAGCTACTTTACACGATTGCATATACTGGATATGACTCCTGCACTCTGCCTCTTTTTCACTGCTTTTCTCCATGAAAGGCGCCCATCATGCCTACGGGCCCACTGGGGTCATCACCTACTTCTATGTAGGCTAGTCTAAGCTTGCGGTCACCTACCTCTGCCTACCTGTCGCTACAGCCCTCCTCCTGGCCCCACAATGCAAAATCTATAACAAAGCCCCCACTGAAACCTCCACACGCTAATGATAATACTGGTGGCAGAGGGGGTCCTCGGGCTCTTTCAAGTACCAGGGCCTGGGTGCAGCTGTTACCTCTTAACCCCCTATAGCCTCCCCACGATGAGGTCTCCTTCATGTGACTGTGAGATTGATTACATTGTATCTGAGCGACTTGTCTTCTTGCTACAAACCATCATTAGCAAGTCAATCAGCCGGCGGGGCTATTTTTATCTGTGTTCCTCGCGACCACATGTCCCGCACCGATAGAAATCTTGCCAGGACTATATTTAGTAACACGTTCCAAATGATTATTTTTAGTATTTCCTTATTTGGTTACATTTTAGCTACTGAATTGAATTCATAGCTTAAAGGGGACATGTGAAGACAATGATCTCCTGATAGGTCATACATGGGAGGAGATCACAGTCGTCAGGGCTGTGATCTTGGACGACCAATGATTTCCAGGATTAGAAGAGCGCCCAGAACCCTTTGACTCTGCTCGGAGATTTCTATTCTTCTCTCCTAATCTACACAATAACCAAAGCAGAGCAATATTGATGAGCGTGGACCAGAGCAAGAATCGAGAGAGCAGATAGAAGGTCAAAATATGACTGTAAGGCCTGGGACGGATTTCAGCTGTATTGCGCGCCGTTTTGCGCTCCAATACGGCTGAAATCCGTCCCAGGCATTACGGTAATCCACAGTTCTCATAGAGAACTATGGAGAAAGTGACATGCACATTATCCTGGCGGGATACGCCCCGTGGATAATGGATGTCTATGGGGCCGGCGAGCTGCCCCGCCCCACGAAATCCGTCCCGCAATTACGCCGTGAATAAGCCGTGTGAACTTAGCCTAAGGGTATGTAATTTCAGCGCACATTTCGCCACATATTTGTGCTCTAATACGGGTGAGATGCACGCCGAAATTACGGCAATCTATAGTTCTCATAGAAAACTATGGATTACGCCTCCTCTCCCTGCTCGTACAATACGATTAGTGACATGTCAATTATATACGCACGCTAGTAACGAATGTCAATGGGGCTGGCGGGCTGCCAACCCCCCCACTTCGCGGGAGTACGCGCGCACTGTATGTTTAGCAATTACATAAGAACGCGCGCACTGTATGCTTAGCAATTATGCCGTGTGAACATACCCCCAAAGGTATGTTCACACGCCGTAATTTCTGTCCACATTTCGCGAGATGCGCTTCACAATACGATCATATTGCCGTGAGCAATTCTTTTCTAATGCTTTTCCCCCATGCCTCGGGAGTATGCACAAGCTCCCGAACCACGCGATGTATTGTGGGGCATACTGTACGCACCGCAATACATCGTGTGAAAATACCCTTAGGGTGCTTTCACATGGTGCGCTTTTGCCGCGTTTTGTTGTGCAGGAAGGAACAGCAATTAATTCTGTACATTGCTGCACAAAAAAAACATCAAAAATCGCGGCAAAAAACGCATCAAAAACGCGTCAAAAACGCGCCATGCGGAAGCACCCTCATACAGACTACTGCTAATTAAACACACAAATACATCGTGTGAACATAGCCAAAGGGTACGGTCATACGGCGTACTGCAGGTGTATAGCGGTGCGTACGGTGCGCGTCACTGTACACCTGCGATACGCCTGTAGCTGGCCGGCACCTACTTCTCCCACTGACATTCACTTTTAGATGAGACATGCCACTTCTTTCTCCCGGCGCGTAGTGTGCATCAGGGTGGACGGCAGGTTATCATAGCTCTCAATGAGAGCCATGAATTACCGTATTTGCTGGGCGTAATTTGGGTGTATTGCAGCACATATACGCGCCAAAATATGTCCCGCAAATGTGCTGTGTGAACATAGCCTAAGATCTAACTGCCATGGAAACACAAAGTCTGAGAACCTCGCCTGTCTGGCATTACATACCATAGATAACCCTTTCATAGGAATAGGCTTGTGTAATGCTTAATCTCTCCTGAGGGGGCGCAGCGGGGAAAGGAAACACTTATAAGGGCCTTATGTATGAAAACCCCCCGGGTCAAATACTTTTTTTTGTTGGCCTATAAAAACCCAAAAATCAAAAGCTTCCCAAGCCAAACAGGGCCCCAAAAAAACCAATCAGGCCCTTATCCCCCGCCCATACAACCAAATTTCAGAACCCTCAGAAACCCCTTCAAACTGGGCTTTTATTTAAAATTTTAGTCCTTTTTAAAAGGGAAAGGGATCGAAAAGGTTGCCTTATCCCCTTTAGATCAGGGGGCCCAACTTTTTGGTTCCTATTTCCTTTTAAAAAAGGGGGTGCTCTTTACTTTAGTGTTGCTTTTTGGGAAACCGGTTTGTGGTTTCCTGGGGCCCCTTTGTTTTTAAAAAGGGGCCCAGAAAGGGTTCCCAATTTTTTCCCTGTTTGCCCCAAAACTATGGAGGCCTCTTTTTACTAAAACGGCCCAAACAAAAGACCAGCCCTTCCGCTCAAAAAATTCCAAACGCAAAGGCCTTTTTCCTCCAGCCTATAACATGGGCCACAGATCAATAGAAATTCCCCGACTCCCCTCTCTATAACTTTGGGGAAAAAGATCAAAAAGAAATGTCCTCACTCCCCCCTGCTCTATAACAGGGGGGCCCACAGATCAGATAGCATGTCCCTAGTTTTTTTCCGGCTCATAAAAAGGGGCCCCCAACAGAACAATACCCTTCCCAGCCCCTTTGTCAAATACATGGGCCAAACAGTCAGATAGAAAAGCCCCTTAAGCTCCTCCGCTCTAAAAAAGGGGCCACAGATCAAAAAGCTTTTCCTCAGCTCCTCCTTGCTCTATAACATGGGGCCAATCAGATAGCTTTGCCCTTTAGCTCCCCCTTTCTCTATAACATGGGCCACAGTTTCAGAAGCATGTCCTCACTCCTCCGGGCTCTATAAAAATGGGGCCGCGTTCAATAGAAAGTCCTTAGCTCCTCCTGTTTCTAAAACCCTTTGGCCCGAGATCAGATAGCTGAGTCCCCCGCCCCAAAAACAGGGGGCCACAGATAAATAGCATTCCTCAGCCCCCCTTTCCTTTTAAAAGGGCCCAAGATCAATAGCATGTCCCTCAGCTCCTTCCGCTAATAACAGGGGGCCAAGATCAAGGCATGTCCTAAACTCCCCCTGCCTCTAAAACAGGGCCCCCAAAACAGTTTACATGTCCTCAGCGTCCTCCTGCCAAAAACATGGGCCAAAGATCAATAGCATTTTCCTCAGCTCCTCCCCCTCTAAAAAAAGGGAAACAGATCAGATATTTTGTCCTCACCCCCCTTTGCCCTATAACAGGGGGGCCTCCCAAATCAATAGAATTTGCCCCCCGCTCAAAAAAAAGCTCCCCTCCTTTTCCTTTAACAGGGGGCAGAAACCCGATAGAATGTCCCCCCGCTCCTCCTGCTCTTTTTAAAAGGGGGAAAGATCAGATGCTTTGTCTCACCCTTTCCTGCCTATAACATGGGGCCCAGATCAGATAGCATGTCCTAAATCTCCCCCTTTCCTCTAAAAAAAGGGGCCCTGCAATCATATAGCATTCCACCCCTCCCTGCCTATAACATGGGGCCCAAGATCAGATGGGCAGGCCCCTCAGTTTCCTCCTGCTCTATAACTTTGGGGGCCCCAGATCAATACAATGTCCTCAGCCCCCCCTTTCTCTATAACATGGGCAAACAAAGATTTGGGATAACATGTCCCCCTCATTTCCCTCCTTTTCCTAAACAGGGGCCCAAAAACGGGATAAAATTTAACATGTCCTCACCCCTCCTGTTTCTATAACATGGGCCACAACAATAGCTTTCCCCAATCCTCCTCCTATAACAGGGGATTTCAAAACAGTTCAAAAACCCGGCCAAAACAGTAAGCCCCCTTTCCTTTGCTCTATAACATGGGGGCCCCCAGACCCAGATAGCTGTCCTAAACCTCCCCTGCACTATAAAAATGGGGCAGTTTTAATAGAAAGCCCCTTCAGCTCCCCTTTCACTAAAAAAAGGGGCCCACAGATCAGAAAGCATGCCCCCTCAGCCCCTCCTCCCTCTAAACTTTGGGCCCCAGATCAATGGGCTTTTCCTCAGCCCCCGCTCTAAAAACATGGGCACAGACAATAGAAAGGCCCTCAGCTCCTCCTGCTCTTTAACAGGGGCCCCCGCAGACCAGATGGGCTTTTCCCCAAAAACTCCTCCTGCTCATAAAAAAGGGGGGCCAGTTTCAATAGCATTTTCCTCACTCCTCCTGCTCTTTTAACCAACGTGTGAGCTAAAAACCATCCCCTCAAAAAACCCAAACCGGTAAAACATGCAGAACATTCATGACTATTTGCAACCCAATAAAAAATATCCCTCAGTGGTGGGTCACTCAGAAAAGGAAGACCACGGGGTTGCTAGCCCATCCTGAAAACGCCCCTGGGAACAATGTCAACACAGGACGGTTTTTCCCGGGATTTTATGCAGTTTCCCGGAAAAATCTGGAAACAATTAAACCATCCCCCACAGACCTCAAAAGAAAAATCCAGTTTTAAGCTACACAGCTTGGATTTTTTGAGGTGGGTTTTTTGAAAACCCCCGGGGTTTTTTTTTTTTTAAAAAAAAACCTAGAACATGTTCTATAATCCGTCGGCAACCTGCAGATTATAGTACTGTTCTATAGAACGGGGCACCCGAAATCTGAAAACCGCAGAAAAGACCTGCGACAAAAATTTTTTTAAAAAAGGGTGTAAAATGCTGCTCGGATTCTAATTAGATTCTGACCAGTATTTTGTCCTTGCTGAGTAGACAAACCTTTTTGGGTGACATGAAAAATAGAAACAAGGGAAAAAGAGGGGGCGCAGAGGGTTTATTCTCAAAAAGGGTTCTTTTTTTAATAACACAAATTTTCGGGGCATTCCCCAACGCATGAAAAAAAATTTTTGCAAGAAAATTAAAAAAGGGTTCAAATTTTAAATATGTTAAAAAACCTTTTCCACTTTGAATTTAACCATTTTCCCAAAATTTTGTATAAAATAAAAAAAAATTTAAAGAAAAAAAAAAAATAACCAAAAAGAAAAATTTTAAAATTACGGGGTTAAAACCACACAGGGAAAAATTGTGTCCCAGTTTTGGCCACCATTCACAGGAAAGCATTTTTTAAGACTTGAACGGGTACAAAGGCGGGCAAAAAAAAATAATAAAAGGCTGGGTGGACAACAAACCCAAAAGAAAAAAAAATTAGGGTTTTTTATTTTAAGAAAAAAAGGGCTTCGGGGGGACATAATAAATAGGGTTTAAAACTTTAAAAAGGGGCAATATAGAGATCTCCCCAAAATTTTTTTAAATTTCCCCCCGGGGGCTGTATCTAAAAAAGGGGGGCCCTCAATGTCTTGAGAACGAAAGTTTCAACATAAACATAAAAATGGATTCTTTACTTAAGAGCATGAGCCCTAGGTTTTTCCCTGAAAGGGGGACGGGTCAAAAAAATTTTCCAAAAAACAGTTAAAAAAGGGTTTGGATGCATTTCGAGCGTAAAAAATATAACAATTTATAGTGATTTGGGAAACAGGAGGGGTGGTCATTGATCCGGGGTTTTTTTCCCAAAACCCCCCAGTTTGGGAGTCGGGAAGGAATTTTTCCCTAAAATGAGGAAAATTTGGCTTCTACCTTCATTGGGGGTTTTTCCCTTTCCCCTTTTGGATCAACACCTTAGCACAAAAGGCTGAACTAGATGGACGACTTGTCTTTTTTTTTAGCCTTACAAACTATGAAACTATGAAATATTAGAACCAGTCTGAGCCTTCGTTTTGCGATCTCATGTCCGTTCCTGAGAGCTGAAGTTGCATTTCTTTAGAATGCTAGCTCCGTAAAGTAAACCATGTGATTGTAAGTGACCATAGAGTATGTCAGATTAAATTGTCCTCATTATCATTGTAGTTGAAGCTGTCAGTCTTAGGGCATGTCCCCACGGCACGGGTTTTCGGACGGTTTGCGGTTTTTCAGATCGCCTGAAAAACCGGCCGAAAATGAGCACAATTGTGCTCTATACAAAACCTGTGCAGCAGTCCCCACTGCACAGGTTTTGCCGTCGGACGGTTTTGCCTTCGGCGGTCCGGCGGCAAAACATTGTAGAAGCACAATCTTCCGTCCGGTTTTCCGACAGAATCTGTGCTTCTCAATGGGAGGGGGGAGGGCTGTTCTCCTACGCCCCCCCATCGGCATGCCGGTATTTGTCCTGTGCAGTGGGAACGCGCCCTTATCCTCCTTTTTAGCGTTAAGCTATCTTTGTAGTGGAAAAGACATAAGTCGCATGAACACAAACAATATGTAGCATAAGACTCAGACAAAACACATATCAACAAGTGCTCCATTCTCCAAGCCCAACCCCTCTGTTTTTGACAGTAGGATCACTCCATATGGCTCCCCTTATCTGACGCTTACATCTTGTCTTACGTTGTAAGGCAGAATCCCTGGTCGCCAGATATCAAGCTAGGTGTCAGACTAGAAATTCTCAGCCTCTGGACAAATCAAAACATCAGGTCTCCTAAAGTGGTGCCTCGCCTATTAATACCTGTTCTTGAAACCATGTGGTAAAACTAAAGCAGTCCTTAATGGCTTCTCGTATTCTCTGCGGGAGCAAGGGGATAAAACTGCCCCAGACTTGGAAACATTTTTTTGCATGAGTCTCCTTTTTACCCGAGGCCTCTACCCAATCCATTTTCAGTATTGGTTTATTCTCTTACATTATGTTGATACAACAATCTTCCATTGTTGTATCTTCCAGAATTGGACTCTTGGAGTAAAACCGATGATATCTCTGGTGCGAAAGGAAACAATTTGTAAAATGCGACAGAAATCTTAACTTGCAGATTGGTGTTAGTTTGCACAAATATTTTAGTAACATCATCAGCTTCGCTGGTTGTAGCATTGCAGGATTTATGTTCTTTTCATTGCAACAATGTTTCAGTCCTAATCCTCAGATTAGTTTCAGTAATTTAACCTTGAAATCATTTTTACTGTCGCTCTTTGTAGTCAACAGCTCCCTGAGTTATTCCCTGTGAGGACATAATTGAAACGGCTCTCTTAAAGGGGTTGTCTCACTACAAAGATCAACTTTCACCATGTAGGGAACACTAAGGGCCACATGTACGAAAACTGTCTAGGTCTAAAACACAGGTGTCAAACTGCGGCCCTCCAGCTGTTGAGAAACTACAACTCCCATCATGCATTTATATAATCTATAACAGTGGGCATGATGGGAGTTGTAGTTTCCCAAACGCTGGAGGGCCGACGTTTGACACCCCTGGTCTAAAATTCACTTTGTTGTCCATAGAAACCAATCAGAGCGCCCCTCTCTTTTTTCCAGAGCACTATATGAAATGAGAGGGGCACTCTGATTGGTTGCTATGGGCAACAAGGTGAATTTTAGACCTAGACAGTTTTCGTGCATGAGGCCCTAAATGAAGATGTTTTCCAAATATATTGATTTGTTCATTTTTTTGTGTTGAGGAGCTACAAATGATTTTATCACCTTCTGATGGCTTTCTGGTTTCTCTAGTGACTGACCTGTTTGCTTGTTCTCCCTCTGCTGTTTGTTCTATCTGATAGCAGGAAGTGATGTCATCACACAGGTCATGGCACAGCCTGAGAGCTTGTTTGTTATCTGATCTTTCAGACAAAAAAACACTAATTACTGCAGTTTACTTTAGCTCTCAAGATTCTCTGGACCTGAATTGTTTATCTAAGCTAGACTAATTAGCAGATGTCAGAATACACAGAGCTCATATGCTAATTACTGACAGCTTAACCAGAAAGTGACAGGATGAATGAATGAATAAATGAAAGAATGCCCCTGGCTCTATGAACAGGAAAGGAATGTGTCATCAAAAATGAATTGTTTAACTCATGTTTTTATGTTAAACAAGAATAACAATTTTTGGTTATTTTTTTTTAATTTTCCGTATCACTTTTAATATTTTTTAATACTTCTTAAGTCCTGCAGTTCTCACTTTCACCACTAGGCCTAATAACAGTCTGACACTCCCTGTTCTGTAGAGAAAGATTCTCAGTCGTCTGCTCATTATCAGCACAAAGAGGGTCAAACTGAAAGGAGACACCAGTTTGAATAGTTTAACACAGGATCCACCAGTCACAAGAGGAGATAGTCACAGTTCACCCTTTCACCTCCCTGCACAGTGACTTTTTCCCAAGTCACAGAGCACGACTAGAAAACTCTCCTATAGAAGTCAATGGGACTGAGTCAGTCTTAAAGGGGTTGTCTCCCCTCAGAGTTTCATAGATGCATCCTGTCACTTCCTGGTCAGACTGTCTGTAATAAGCATAGGAGCTCCGTGCATTCACTCCCTGTATTCAACTCCATGTTTCAGTCTGCTTATTAGTTTAGATTAGCTTAGAAGCTTCTCTGAAACTGCTAGCAGGAGATTTATCTAAAGTAAACAGTACTAATTACTAGCTTTTGTCTTAAAGATCAAATAACAGACAAGCTCTCACTCTGGCTGCCATGACCTGTGTGATGACATAACTCCCTGCTATAGAACAAACAGCAGGGGAAAAGGAGTACACAGGTCGGCCACTGGGGAAACCAAATAGCCAGGAAGGTGATAAAATCACTTGTAGCTCCTTAACAAAAAAAGATGAACAAAGCAATATATTTGGAAAATGCCTTCATTTAGTGTTCCCTACATTTTGAAAGCTATTCTTTGTAGCGAGACAACCCCTTTAAAGGAGTTGTTTCCCTTCAGAGTTTCAGAGAATGCATGAATGAAATACTCTTTTCACTTCCGGGTTAAATTTTTTAAAATTTTTCATAAACCCCTTTGCTTGTACTGCCCCCTTGCCCTGCTGTTTTTTCAGATGCTAATTTTTTTCGATTAGTTTTCTAAAACCCTCTAAAAGGCCCTTCTTTTTTCTGATCCCCAAAAAAAAAAGCCCAAAATTACAGTTCTGTTTATTTTACAAAAATCAACCCTTTTTTCCCGGGCGAAGGGAAAACCGGACACTCCCCAGACCTGTGTGATGACTCCCCTCCCTTTTTATCTCATTGAAACCCAAAACCCAGCAGGGGGAAAAAATTTTTTAAACGGGGTCAGTTCCTGGGGAAAACTGAAATACCAGGGGGTCAAAAAATTCATTTGAAACCCTTTGGGGGGAAAACAGAGGAACAAAGCAAATTTTTGGGGAAAATGTTTTTAAATTTTTTTGGTTCCCTAAATTTTTAAAAAGCTATTTTTTTTGTAGGGGAGAAAAACCCCTTTAAGGCCCCTAAGTCCCATAAAGCAACTGAAAAAAGCATCTCTCTAAATAAATTAAAAAGCAGCTGAAAACAAGGGCCTTTGGGGCCCAAAAAGTGAGAACTGCAGGATTTAAAAAATATTAAAAAAAATGTTAAAAAGGGATATAGGGAAAAATTTTAAAAAAAAAAAAAAACCAAAGATTCCCTTAAAAAAAATTTTTGTTTTAAAAAAAAAACTTGGGGCTTTAAAACCCAAATTTCTCATTTTTTTATGACACATTCCCTTTAACTCTGGCTGTAAAACTTCACGCCCTGGTGATACTTTATTCAATACTATAGGGAAATAAATTTTGGGGGAAAATAAAGAAAAGTTGCGTCGCCCCAAAAAAATGTATTCTCATTAAATTAGGGGTGCATTCATTTGTATGTAATGAGGACAAAAAAAAATGTGCCAAAAAAAATTTTGGGACAAAATGTTCTACAGCAAAAAATTTTTCTCACCCTCTTTCCCCTTTGAAAATTTTGGGGTAATCAGACACTTTGTGCCACAATTCCCTAAATGTGGTTTTTTCTCTTTACGAATTTTGGCGCGCAGCACCCTGAACATTGCAAACGGACAAAACTCTTGGGAGGGTGTCGGGCATGCGCCAATTTTTTGAAGGGGGGACCTTTTTTAAAAAAAAAAAAAAAAAAAAAAAAACGGGGCACAGAGGGGAAAACCACAGTTCTTTTGGGGGGGAAAAATCACGGAAAAAAAACTGCCCAAACCCCCTTTCCCCCTTATTAAAGGGTAAAGACTTTCTTCTTTAGGTTTTTTAAGGTTGGGTTTTTTTTGCAATTTCTTCCCAAAAAATTTTTTTTCCCGTTTTGTTGGACCAAACCCTTTTAACCGCACTTGTTTAAAAAATTTTAGGATGTTCAAAACGAGTTTTTTTTTTTCCCCTAAAACTAACCTTTTCCCAAAATTTTGACTTTTAAAATGTTAATCCCCCAAATTCGGGGGTTTGGAATAGGGAACATGTATGGGAACTTGGCAAAACAAAAAATTTATTTTTTCATCTATTTTTTTAGTGGAAAAAATGCACCTGAAAAAATTTTGGGAAATTTTTTTTTTAACGGGAAATCCAGCTCCGGGTTTGACTCCCCAGGCTCAGGCACCACAATTTAGATGGTCTGCCTGTTGAGCAGTAATTCGCCTTTGGGGTTTTTTTAAAAACCCATTCATATATGGGGTTTGGTATTCCCTGTGGTGCGGGGCCCCCAGGGAAAACCCCTCTGTTTTGGGGGCATTACAAAGCGTTTTAGGTCTTAAAAGAAAAAAACGCCAAAACATTCATTAGGTGCATTGGGCATCGTTTGCCCCTCATTAGGCACATTTTATGCTTGGGAAAAAAGGGGTTTTTAAAAACCCCATCAAAAAACAAGTCTCCCCAGGTTTTTTTTTACTCGGGTTGAATGGGAAATGTAAAAAATTTCCCCTGCTTCCAAAATGTTCCCTCTAATTTTTTGGGGGCAGGACACCCAAAGCAAAAAAAACGGAAAAAACGGGAAAAAACCCATCAAACCCAGTAAAAAAAAAAAAAAAAAAATAATGAAAAAAATTTAAAGGGTTTTTAAGGGGGTTTCCAAGTTGGGAAATTTTTTTTTCCACAAATATTTTTTCTTTAAAATTTCAATTTTTTAAGGGGGCCACCCCAACAACCGTTGTTTTCCCTTTTGGGTCGGTTTGAAAGGAAATTTAATCCCTTTTTGCCAGGCGGATGAGGGGCCCCCCCCAAGAACTTCTTTTAAAAAAACCCCTGTGCCCAATCCATTAACCCCTGGTTTGTCCCCTTCTTTTGTAACAAGGGGGAAAAATTTGGACAAAAGTGGGGTGAAACCGTTTTTTTCGGACCCGGGGGGTGCCAAAAGGGGGGGGCCCCCAGGTGGCAGGGAAAACCCAAAGGGGCCTTTTTCCGTTGGGGGGGTTTTTTTTTTCTTTGGGGAAAAAAACAAGGTTGGAAAGAGGGTTTTAAATTTAATTAGGGGCCCCTTTTCATCTCCAACCCCCCCCCTTCAAAAAATTTTACCCTTTTTAAAAATGGGGGGGGTGGGGGAGAATGCCCACCCCCCAATTAACCCTTTTAAGGCATCTTTAAAATTTTTTGGCCCCCCCTTTTTTCTTTTTTTTTCCCCTTTTTTTAATTTTAGCCACCCCTGAAATGAATTGGGGGTTTGCCCGTTAAGGGAAAACAAAGTTTAGGTTTTTTCCCAAAATTCCCAAATGGGGCCCACCCGGGGGGGTTTTCCCCTTTTAAAATTTGGGGTTGTATGAGGCCCGTTGGCCTGGTGGTCCAACCACGGTAAATAAACCCTCATTTGGGGGGGGGGGGGGGGGGGGTTTTTTGGGGGAGGGGGGTGGGGGTTGGGGGAAGGGGGGGGGGGGGAGTGGGTTGGAAACCCTTTCCCCTCTTCAGTACTCTCCCCTTGGTACGGCAGGAAACCGGTTTGGGAAAAACCCTTTCTTATATTCCCCAAAACCCTTTGGGGGTTTCCCTTTAAGGCTGCACCATCTGCTGCTGTTATGTATGATAATGGTAGGCCATCATTTTCTACTTATCCTCTGAGCTGAAGTAAATTAGTGGTCGGCCGTCTCTCGAGACGCGATTAGTGGCGAATAACTGCAAATAAACAGAACGAAATTTGTAACAAAGTAAGGAAAATTGTTCTCGGCTCCATTCCTGGATGTAAACATGCTCTGGTCTGGTCAGTAAGAGGACAAGGATCCGCTATAATAATATAATTTTTTCATTATGACATGTAGTTTATGTATTATTTTTTCTTCATTTCCCGGAGAACCCCTTTAATGAGGAGGAAGTTGTTACAACATGATCTGAGTAGGCTGAAAGAAAAGGGCAGCAGCACAAAGTATTTTAGGAAATAAATGCTGGAGGAGCCAGTGACCTGTCTAGTTATGCAAAGTTAGTGAGGATAAAGTCAGATTGTGGTCGGACATGATACAAAAACTACAATTTATTTACTCAATCACACAAAAACCCCGCCACATCAACTAATATCAACCACAGAGCGTGTATTGTAAGGCTATGTTCACACGGCAATTATTGGGACGTATCTCGGCCCGTATTTCGTGCCGTACTGCGCTAAATACGGGACGAGATACGTCCCAATAATTACGGTAATCCACAGTTCTCATAGAAAACTATGGATTACGTCTCCTCTTCCCGCTTGGCGGGGAGAGGAGACATGTCAATTATTCACGGCGTATACGCGCCGTGAATAATGAATGTCTATGGGGCTGCCAGCCCCCCCGAGCACAAGCCGTAATTGTGAGCGAAATGCGTCCCTGCAATTACACCATGTGAACATAGCCTAATAGTTAAGACATAACTTTTACTTCATGATTATTATAAAAAAATATACCATAAAAAATACATCACTCGGAAAAAAAGAACATCCAGCCTCGTTATTCACATTTAGTACAATGGGCTTACCTATGAAAAACATTTTTAAAAAAAGATTATTTGTTGCCATAAGTATTTTTTTCTAAAGTACTTACCTATGAAAACACAGGGTGCGTTCACAGGGATGTTCTATCCCTGTTCTATCCCTATTTACACTAAACTCACCCTGAGTAAAAAAACGGGGTACCCGCCCCAAAAGGGGCGACCCCGTACAGGAACGTTAACCCTGTCTAATAAGAGCCCCTATTTAACCCTTCCACCTACAGACATAATGTTACTAATCGTCCCAACATGTTTCAATCTACCACAGTTTCTTCAGGGGACCGGAAAGGCATGGGTTAATAATATACACAATCGAATGAAGAAGGTATAGGAGCAAAAAGCTTTTGAATGTGAAGGAGCGTATGGCTCCTCACTATCTCCGGGAGGCTATGATGTGGTTGATATGTTCGGACATGATACAAGGAGCGAATTGTAGGTGTCACGGTTCGTGCCGCGGTCCCTGCCTTGGACCGTTGGCGTGTCCGTGCCTGCCATGCCGCTGCTGGGGTCCTGGCAGCCTTTGTTCTGTTGTTACTTGCCTTTTCTGGTGCTCCTGCTTCCTGGGGTCCTGTATGTGCATTGCACCTCCTAGGGTGCACATGTGGCAGCTTCCTACCCTTTATAGGTCCTCTGTCCTGTGCACCTTCCGCTTGACCTATGACCCCTGGCTATAAGAGGAAGTTCCTGTCTGCGCTCCTGTTTCAGTCCATTGTGCAGTTTGTGTTGAGCCTCATGCTGAGTGCTGTGGCCATCTCTGAGCTCCTGTCAGCTTCTCAGGACTGCTTTCCTTGACTTAACTCCTGAGGTGCCGGTCCAGTTCCTGCTTTCCACCAGAGCTCCTGACCACCAGGGCTGCGGAGTCCGTGCCTATTTTGCAGGAGTCGGAGTTGTCATAAAAGGGACTGACTCCCAAAACATATAATAAGTTGGTCCAGTTAGTTCAATGCAGAGAGCAAGAGGCATTGGGTCCGGCCACTGCTACTGCTCCCATATCTTCAGCCTCCTCACATGAGGAGTGTAATTGATGACATGGAGCAGGCAAAGCGCTGCCCCAGGGGGAAAGATTCTGCTTCCAGGGCAAACAGATTGCAGCTACATTTTTCACCTGTTTTCAAAGAAGTAGAAGAGTTTAACCATTCACCCAAAACTGCTGTGGTGAGGCATTTCCTGAAAATTTTTTGGGGTGTTCCCCCTGTGGTCCCCTTTTTCCCCCCAAACCCCAAAGGTTAGTGTAGAGGGGCCGGTTTTTCTCTAGCCGGGAAAAAATTGAGATCAGATGTGGGTCATGAAAGCAGGATTTGATGGGGGCCCGATACTATTTCTAGAAAAAATTTTCGGGGACCCCACAAATTTTCCCTCCCGTGTTTTGCTTAATTTACAATTTTGTTTTCTAAATTTTGTATCCAATAAATAAAAATTTTACACGGGAAAAAGAAAAATTTGGTTTTTAAAAAGGGTTTAAACTTGTGACTTTCAGGCTCCAATTCCCCATCCACAAACAGCTTTTGTCATGAGGCTACTGTAATTTTATTTACGCCCACCTTCCCTATCTTTTACATAAATCTGCTTGCAAGTTTTTTAGCATTTTGCTTAGTTCTTCGATTTTTTCTGTAACCCCATTTTTTACTGTTTTGCCCCTTTAAAAATAAAAAATGTTAATTTTTTTTTTTTTTTTTAGTTTTTGGGGAAATCCCCCTTTGGTCTTCAATTCTCCCTGAACCCTTCGGGGGGTTTTAAATCAGATTCAAAGCATATTTTGCCCAAAAATCTGATCCCAAGGTCCTTCTAAAATTTCCCAATTTTGGGTTTGCAGCTGGCTTGGATAAAAATTTAAGGCTTTTTCTTAAAAACTTCCCACAAGTGTTAAAAAGATCAAAACATTTTTAACCTTTTGTTGTCAGTGTTGTTCTCCCAAAATTGGCTTAAATTTTTGTATCATAAGGGAAAAAACAGCCGGATGGACCATTTTTACTAAAGTAATGTTACCCATTTAAAAAACTTTGGGGCCGGGTTTTTATGAGGGAGTAGGAGTGGGGAAGTCGGGGGTTTTGGGGGAAAATTGAGAGTCGGGGCTTTGGCTTGCCAACTCCACGCCCTGCTGAACCCCCGGGCCCAAAGACCTGCTGTTTTTCCTGCTGGGGTTTTCTGCCCATTTACTGCTGTTTTCCCCTGCTATTGCCCCCTGTTGCATATTTTTATTCCTGCTGATCCTGTGCACATTTTTCCTGCTGTCCGTCTCCCACCGCTTCTGTGCGGGGAATAGTCCTGAACCCCGGGGTCCCCGAGGCAGCCTCAGGGGTAGCGCCGGGGGGTTTCCCCTGCAGAAAAACTCCATCGGCTTTGCGGGCGCTCCCGTGAAGACGGGGGGGCCCCTTGGCTAGTTCAACGGCTTATTTGCGGGGGGGGGGGGGGTTATTTGCCCCGTAATTACCCCGTGTGGTGGGGGCGGGGGGGGGGGGGGGGGCGCCGGCACCCGCCGGCCCATAGATTTTCTTACTAGCGGGCTTTTTTCGGTAGTAAACCCCTTTACTTCCCCCCCCCCTGTGGGTTTCGTGAGCGGGAGAGGAGGAAATCCGTTAGTTCTCTATGAGCATGTGCATTCCCGAATGCTAGGACTTTTCCCACCCGTAATTCGGTAGTACGGAGTAAAAATAGTCCCATTTTAAGCCATGGAAAAACCCTTAGACTCTGTTTCCCTGCAGTGGTCTCCATATACTACCTCGCCTGCGGTGATCACAGTGGATCCACACCTGGATATCATTGATCGGCGCCTCGGCGTACGTTGTTGTCGCTGGATCGGTACAGTAGGTAGAAGTGGCAGACAGTCAGACGCTTAGCAGCACAGAGCACTTCAGCATATGAGACCAATCATGCGATTTCTATTTTTGTGGTGGAAAGGGCACATCTGATAAGTTTTAGATTCAGTGAAAGGTCACAGACACATAACGGAAGGAGCAGGATCCTCGGCAACGTTACTTATTTCATACTTTCGCAAACCAAATTTCATACATTCTCCGCTCCAAAAAAATGTGTCTTCCCAAGTGAATATATTATCCCCTAAAGTAACATCGTGACTTTAATATATTCATCTGCTACAAAGCTGGAATCTCAGCGGTTCCTGCTCTGAACCTTCTGGTCCATTTCTCCAGTGTTATCTTTCATATCCACCTTGTCTAACAATGCCTCCGATACCGGCGATCACAAGGATGCAGCCCCCCGTTATTATACCCAAAGGGGCCAGAAGAGAAGGCTGCGGAAATAAAAAGTTACATTTCAAAGACTTTCTGCCTCATTTGCTGCATTTGTCTCTGTCAAAGAAAGAAATAATTAGTTTCTTTCATGGCAGACTGAATGTTTAATTAGATAAAGATTATGCAAATGAGCGCATTTAGCCAGTGTTTTCCATTTAAAGGGACTAACTGATTTCAGTGAATACAACTACAAATGAAAAGTACTTCAGCTCCGGCACCAGCGAGCGCCCGCTCTGTGAGAGGGGTCTGTAATAGGCACAGGTAACGCTCGCTCCGATCTGCTTGTTCTTATTAAACATAAGGTTCTTTTCACGACGAGAAAACAGGAGTGAGATGTTCTGGGGAGTGAGGAACAGGAAGAAGGAGGAAAAATTTACATTGTTGCAATACAATATTGTACATTTTTCTGGTTGGAGCCCTACTTTATAATGGACAGGTCAGGGCTATCTTTTGCATTGGGCACACTAGGCTGTTGCCTGGGGGCCCCACAGGTATAGGGGCCCCAAGTAGTGTATGTATGTCTCAGGAATACAAGAAACATATCCTGGATCCCTTGGTTGGCTTTGCTTATTTAACTGTGTTTTTAGGATGTGCAAACAGTTAAAAACCATGGTGGAGAAGGGAGCCAAAGGCTCCCTGCCCTGCCAAATAGTCTTGTAGGCTGCAGGCTGCCGGTGTCCAGACATAAGTGATGTGATAGTATGGGGGTGCTCCTGGAGGATGTCATATATGTGGGCAGGGCCCACTGCAGTGCTATGCCCAGGGGCCCATAATGCTGTTAAGATGGCTCTGGGATAGGTGCCCTGCCTTCAGGGTCATCTTAGCAGCATTTTGGGCCCCCGGGCAAAGCAGTGCACAGGGCCCTACCCAAACACAAGACATCACTCCAGGCCCACCTCTAACTACCCCGAAACAAACCCAGTCATTGCCAGGTTCATCCACCAGACCAGTACCAAAACAGCAGAGTATTTGTTAGAGCCCCAGTCAGGGGTACCAATAGGGCAGTAGGGTCAGCACTCCAGTCAGGTGCCCTAATCAAAAAGGGGCTCACTGATATGTTAACAAAATAGGAACAAGTAATAGGTGGGGGCCCTATTTGATATAGATGACTGATGGCAGGCCTGGCCCCAGTAGCTAGAAGGCTAAGTAGTTAGGGACCCCATCCCTAATAGTGGCCTTTTGAATTGGAATAGAAAAAAATACAAAAAACCCTTTTCCCCAATTCCCTGGGCAGCGAGGTCCCCTGGATGAGGCCGTACAGGTGTAAAAAAATGTGACTTTTAAAAAGGGGCCCCTGTGTCGTGGCTTCTATAATGTCTTGTGGTGCAGGTCAAAAGAAACCCTGCAGTCAAGAAAAAACTCTGGGAGGGAGCAAAGGCCCCCCTAATCTGCCAAGCTTTTAACCAAAGGTTTTGGGGGCAACCCCCAACCAAAAGGGGCCCCCCTTTGTCTGGGGCTCCCGGGCAATGGCTAGTGTGTCCAACAACCCGCTATTTTTTTTTAGCCAGGCCTTGATGGGTAATAGAAGTTAAAAATAATAGATTTCTGGTCAATGATCTGTTAGAAAGGACTTGCCCCCGGGGTTGGCAGCCCATGGGGCAGCTGTTTTTAAAAGGTTTGTTCCCGGTCACCATTTTATTACGTTTTGACAAACTTCCATTTTTTGGTAAACTTCTGGATCTTAAAAAAGGGTTTGGGGTTTTTTTGCAAAAGTGGGATTTTGGGAGTTTCGTCCTCGGGGGGGGAGTGAGCCCTAAGGGAACCCCGCCCACTGTCCTGCTGCTTGAGTCCTCCCCTGGGCGGCAGACGGCAACTGGGGGACAGTCCCTGCCCCTGCCTAAGTGCGGGGGCCGTCAGGAAGTAGTATAAGCAGTCGGGTCATTATCAAACGGAACGCCAAAGCCACAAAAAAAAAAACCCCAGAGGGATAAATTTAACGGAGGTCAACCGAACGGGGGCGAGGTACAAAATAGGAGACAAGCCGGGGTCAGGAGGGAACAGGGGGGTCGGGAAAAACCCGGGGGGGGGTCGGTTCGGATAAGCAAAACAATAAAAAAGTAAAGGTACCCCGGGAAATTTCAAGGCGGAAATCCCCTTAAGGGGTTTAAAGGGGATTCGGAACCCCCCCTGCGCTGTTGGAGCGGCCCCGGGGGTCCCCCCATTGGGGGTGCAACTGCCCTGTCAGGAGTGGTGGCCTCTGTACTACAGGTTTGTCAGAGAGTGTTTGGGGGGATCGTGTTCGCTGCTGACCGGACGCTTAGCCCTGACATCCCCCCCCTTTTTTGGGGGGCCCAAAAGGACCTTCCCCTGGTCTGGGTTTGTCTGGGTGAAATCAGGGAATTCCCCTCACCAGGTTCACAGGGATGGTTTTGCGGAACCCCATATCTTCCTCAGGACCCCCCCCTTCCAATGGCCCAGGTATGCAGTGACCTTTGGGGCCTTCCCAAATCAAAAATGGGGGGAAAACTTTTTTCTAACTCCCCTCTATGCAAATGGAGGGAGGCCTAGGGGGCGGGTCACGGCTGAATATACTTTTACAAATCCGCGGGACACGTTATGTTACAAAAAGAGGGTAATTTAGGAAAAACCACGGGTTTAACCACCCCCTAAACCCCACTTTGGGACGTTCAGGTCAGGTGGAAGGCATGTTCACCGGAGGACGGTTTGGGAAACCTTACCCCGACCCAAAACTCAAAGATGCTTTTTGGCCTCACGGGCACCAGCTTCAGTAGACATTAGCCTGCTCATTTTTGCCCGTTGGTAGGGACATTGTCAAAAACACCTGCCCCACCTGACTAATTTCCCGTTCCCAGTCAAACGGGGTTATGTTTTGAAGCCAGGGCACCCCCAAACCCATCAGGGGCCCCCCTCCAGAGGGAAAAATTACTTTTAAATATGTAGGGGTCCGACCCCATTCCGTCAGGGGTCTTTTTGGATTTCGCCCGATTTTGTGGGGTGGAGTCTGCCAAACCCAGCGGTCAGTAGGGTCTCAAGGTAGGCCCCGCGTTTTGGCGAAAGAGCATCAACCCAAAAATTTGAAAATGATCCAGAAACCCAAAAGCACCCCAAACCCCGGGCCGGGCAAGTATGAAACCCTTAACTGGTGAGAAATTTTAGATACATAGGAAATACCTGCCCCCCCAGGGTGTCCCCCGCGCCCCCTAGGGTTGGGTTTTTCGACCTGGTCTTCCGTTTGGAGCATTCCCCAAAAATTTTTTGTCCTCTTTACAGTGAGCCAAAACCCCCCGGAGAGGTTCCTCGGTATAACCCATTTAGAAAAAGCCCCACTTTCGGGGGCTCCTTGAGTTTTTAAAACGGAAAAAAAGGGGTTTTGGGGGCCAGGTGGGACCACCCGGGGGGAACCTTTTCTGCCCTTTTTCCCCAAAAAAATTTCCAAAGAACGGCCGGCATGGTAAAATTAAAAATACGGGGTGGGTAAGCCCCTTAAACTTCCATGGTCAGCTAACCCTAATCTAAAATGGATCTGGAGCTCGTCATTCCCCCAGCGGAAAACAACCCGGACGAAATTGGAGCAAAACTCCTCCACGTCTTTCACCCCGCTCAGGTGGTCAGCTGAGCCTGCCCCAGTTCCCTTTGGGTCATTTTAAAAGGGACCCCTAAAGGGCAAAGAAAATGTCAAGAAAACAGTTCAGGTAGTCATGCGGGTAAGAAAATGCCCCCTCCCGGGGGGGGACCCTGAAGTAAGGACATAAAAATTCCCCCCCTTTGTTCCTCTTTCCCGCGAAAGTGGGGGAGCCTAAAAAACAGCACACCCTTCTAAAGCCACGGCCTTCTGTTTCCCGAGACCTGTCGGCAACTGGATGGGGGTTCCCATGGGGAAGGTAATCAGGGCCCCCTTTTTGGGGTGACTCCTGTGTTTTTCCCCCAGTGCCAGATCCTGGATGCGGGTTTGCCCTGCAATTGCTCTCCCAAAACTGTATGGGGTCCATGTAGGGTAGAGCAGTAACGGTTTCGGCCTGTGTAATTCCGTAAGGGGTGCGTGACCCCTAACTGGGAACCCCGCCACTGTCCCTCCTATTGACGTGTGCTTGGCGGCGACGGCAAATGGGGACAGTCCTGCTCTGCCAAGTGCTGGGGCCCTCGGAAGTAGAATAGTCAGAGTCCGGGTCAAAATCAAACAGGAAGCCAAAACCAAAAATTTGAACCGAGGGGGTAAAGTAAAAAAGCCCCAGGTCAAAACACGAAAGGGGGGAGGGGGAAAGGGGGTTAAAAACCCGGGGCAAAACCCGGGGTTGGGAACGGCGGGTAGGAACGGTTAAGGGCAACAAAAGGAAACAAACACAAAGTACAGGGATAACGGCGCGCATTGCCTTGGGATTTAAATGGGATTCCTGGATACCGCCCCCGGCCTGATTGGGCGGCCCCGGGTTCTCCCCTTTGGTGGTGCAAATGCCCCCCGTCAGGGGTGGGTGGGCCCCTGTCATCAAAAAGTGTCAGCAGAGGTATCAGGGTGGGGTTGCTGATCCCTGTGTCCCTCAGCTGAGCACAGTTGCCCTGACAATTTCCATGTATTTCATGGGGGTTTTCTGGAGGGTGAAGTTAAAATCTCTTGGATTTGGGCTTCTTAAGGGTTGATATGTAACTAATATGTATGGACTAGCCAACAAAGGAGCAGGGGGAACTCTCAGTGGGCCTTGCTGGGGGGATGGGGCTTTTTTGGGAGAAGGGGAGAGAAAGAGAGGCGAAAAGGGAAAAGGTTTGCTCATGTGCAGTTTTGTCAGGTGAGGGTGGGCCCAGAATCAACTCCCTTGGGGGGAGTAAAGGTTGCGAAGGGCCCCAAGAAAACAATCCGGTGGTCCCTGATATCTCCCTTGGGGGAGCCCCAGGAAAACTTCACTGGTGGGGCCCAAGAACAACTTACTGGTGGCCCAAGAAGACTCCCCTGGTGGGGCCCCAAAAAATCGTTCAATGGTGGGCCCAAGAATCAGCTCTACTGATGAGCCCCAAGAACTAACTCCACTGATGAGCCCCAAGAATCAGCTCCACTGGTGGGCCCCAAGAATCAACTCCACTGGTGGCCCCAAGAACTAACTCCACTGATGAGCCCCAACAATCAACTCCAATGACGGGCCCCAAGAATCAACTCTTATGGTGGGCCCCAAGAGTTAACTACACTGGTGGCCCCAACAATCAACTCCAGTGGGCGGCTCCATGAATCAACTCCACTTGTGGTCTTAAGAATCATCTCCACCGGTGGCCCCAAGAATCAACTCCAAATTATGGGCCCCAAGAATCAATTCCAATGGTTGACCCCAAGAATCAACTCCAAATTATGGGCCCCAAGAATCAATTCTAATGGTTGACCCCAAGAATCAACTACACTGATGGGCTCAAAGAATCAACTGCACTCGTGGGACCCAAGAATGTACTCGACTGGTGGGTCCCAAGAATCAACTCCACTGCTCGGCCTCAAGGATCAACTCCACTGGTGATTCCTAAGAATTAACTTCACTGGTGGGCGCCAGAAACCCTAGTCTGACACTGCTCACAGCCACAGCAGCTTTCTGTATCTCTTGCAGGTCAACACCATAGCTGTCCATCTCCAGGTCCAGGTTACTGCATGCGTATCTACCCGTCATACCCAGGTCACGTCATGCAGCATACTACATGGGAACCTGCCCATTTTATATGAGCATAGGGAATTGCCCACAACCTGGTCACAAAACCACTAATTCACTAATCACCTCTTTCCATGGGGTCCCACCTGACTACTTAATGCCGGACATGCATGCAGATAGGGATGGCGGCAATTCTCAGATGCACATAAACCGCAGCAAAAAGGACAATTATACAAGTGCCCTATGTTACAATTCACACCATCATCACAGAATGCCACCTCCAGCACCAAATCAAATTCTGCATTGTCCCAATTTTTGGCAGATACCTTAAAGGAGGACATGGCACTCTCTGTGGGGTTCTTGCACAATTTGTTGGTTACCCCATTTTCACCCTCCGTTTACACAGATAATAAAACAAGAAACTTTGTAGCTTTTCACCTGTTTTAGATAATGGGCCGTGTCGGCGGCGCCAGGCTTCCTGGCATCAGACGTTGGCACTTTAAAGTAAGAAATGTTTCAATTCTCTGAAGTAATTGTCTTTTTAATGCTTTTCAGAGACATTACATTAAAACGAGCGCATCAGAGCAGGTTTGTTCAAGTGATAGGATAATAGAATCCGCTTCTTATTCAGAGGTTTTTCAGGCAATTATAGGGTTTTAACCACATGTTTCCGATTCTGTTGCTGAATAGATTCACTTAAAAAATGCCTGCCACGTAATGACATTGTTATTGTACAAGGATCGCACGAGCGCAGGGAAGAATAGAGAAATAATTGTACTAATTACCCACTGAAAACTATACCCAAATAATGGAGCATGAGGCCCCTGTCAGCGGATCTCTGCTGATTCCTAAATGATGGGGCATATTCATCAAGCAGGGAGGGACAGGCGATACCGGGCTCAGACCAACACGACTTGTTTCTTAAATGGAAAGAGGGAATAACCCACGGCCAGACCCCAGTATCATCAGCTCGTCTCCCACAGGACCCAGGCATGTAAACATCCATAGTTCCATTATCTGCTGTGGAAGGAGTCCTGATGCCCCTATATACACTTTCACACTGCGGTGTCTGGATCTCACAGGTGGAGTTGATTCTTGGGACCTAGCAGTAGAGTTGATTCTTGGAGCCACCAGCAGAACTGATTCTTGGGACTTAGCAGTAAAGTTGCCTTTTGGGGCCCACCGGTGGAGTTGTTTCTTGGGGCCAACAGTAGAGTTGTTTCTAGGGGCCCACCAGTGGAGTTGATTCTTGAGGCCACTAGTATAGTTGATTCTTGTGGCCCACCAGTAGAGTTGTTTCTTAGGGACCACCTCAGGAGTTGATTTTTGGGATCCACCAAAGGAGTTGATTCTTAGGGCCCCACTGGTGAAGTTGATTCTTGGGACCTAGCATTAGAGTTTATTCTTGGGGCCACATCTTTGAAGTTGATTCTTGGAACCTAGCAGTAGAGTTGATTCTTGGGGCCCCACCAGTGGAGTTGATTCTTGGAACCTAGCAGTAGAGTTGATTCTTGGGGCCCCACCAGTGAAGTTGATTCTTGGAACCGAACAGTAGAGTTGATTCTTGGGGCCCCACCAGTGGAGTTGATTCTTGGAACCTAGCAGTAGAATTGATTCTTGGGGTCACATCTGTGAAGTTGATTCTTGGGACCTAGCAGTAGAGTTGATTCTTGAGGCCCCACCAGTGGATTTTGATTGTGGGACCTAGCTGTGAGTTGTTCTTGGGCCCCAAACCAGTGGAGTTAATTCGTGGTGAACCTAGCAGTAGAGTTGATTTGGGCCCCACAGTGGAGTTGATTCTTGAACCTAGCGTAGGTTGATCTTGGGGTCCCACCCACAGAACTAATTTTGGACTAGCAGTAGAGTTGTTTCTTGGGACCTACAGTAGACCTGCAGAGAGTTGTTTTTTGGGGTCCCCCAGTGAAGTTTTCTTGGGGTGCCCCCCTACAGCTACTGTACATGACTGTGCATACTGCACATACCTCTTCCTTTTTGCCTTTCTTTCTCTGCCTTCTCCCTGAAAAGAAGCCCCATGTCCACCAGTAGGGGGCCCACTGAGAGTTTCCCCTGCTCCTCTGTGGGCCCGGCTCTTTTTATTGTAATTCTGCTGATACCAAAAGGTTCAACTAAATTTTCTTCATATGTACCAACCCTTAAGAAGCTCAAATCCAAGAGGTTTTAACTTCACTTCACCAGAAATACCCCATGACATGCATGAAAATGCTCCTGAAATGCCCACTTTGTATAAAACCAACCAATTTTGAGATCCAAAGTTTCCGTAAAAATTTGGGAAAAGGGTTGCAAGTAATGTTTTAAATGTATATCCCTTTGGTGAAAACGGGCTAAAGCGTGCCCCAAGGTTGTGCCAATCCCCAAAGGGGCAAAATCCCTGCTAATTCATCTAAAAAAAAAAAAATCTATTATTTTTAAACTTTAGCCCCACCTTCCCCTGGAATGGTGGTTGGGAAAAAAAATTATGAATCGATATCCAATAATCAATTGTCCCTGTAAATTTCAGTTCTGGGAATGACAGTCTTCACCCATGTTCAACAAGCCTTCCAGGTTCTTATTGACCAATATGTTTTGCTGAACCCAATATCCAAGCACTTATCCCCGGGTAGGAGGGAGCAATTATGTTTCTTGCTGTTCAAAAGGGCAAGAAAAAAGGGGTGAAAAAACTCTCAATGGGCGATGTAAACACAAAAATTTGAAAAAAAGGGAATTTGCATTAGACCATGCATTCGGCCTTAAGCCCATGTTATAGAGCAGGGGGCGAGAGATTATATTTTTCTGGGGGAAAAAAGTTGCAGTTTATTAATTTAATTATGTTACCCTTTTTAAGGAGTCCAGTGGGTGTGGTTTCGTCTGACGCTTCCCTGGTTGGTGAATACAGAGTTTCCTGTCAATCGCGTAAACCGCCAGGGGACTCCTTAATGTAAATAAAATACAAGTTCTAGTGAATCTTTCTTCACAAAACAATATAAATGTGTTATTATCCTCTGCCGGCTTTCTCCCTCTTTTAATACTCCAAAGGTAAAATAGCATTTTTATTATAGGCCCCCTTTAAAAATAAATGGCAGCATGTAAAAGAGCGGGGAGCGGGAAAATTTAAAGGCTCCCCGATTTACCCCGTTTGATTACTCTGTCCCCTAGTTCAAAGGGAGATTTTATGGGGCGCTGGCACTTGGGTTCCATGTTTCCAAAAGCGATAGTAGTGTAAAATGAAATTCCACATCCCCACGCAGCATATGGGGAAAAAAAAAAGAGGTAAAATCTTCTTAACAGGGGCACGACAGCAAAAAAAATGAAAATTCCCTTCCCTGATATCCAGAAAAAAAAAAAAAACTTTTGTGGGGGTTTGTTTTAATAAATCTCCCTTCCCGACTACTACAAATTAACTTAAGAACAAACCCAGCCCCTATCTGTTCATCCCCCAAACTGTCGAAAAAAAAATTTTGTATAATTTAAAACCCATCTTTAAATTCTTTTATTCGGATTTAGTCCCAGGGGGTGGTTCAATCCGTGATTACTCCCCTGAGAGATAGCGCAGTCACTGAGTAGGGCCACCCACTGGACTCCTAAACTCAAAATGAGTAGAAATTAAAATAAAAAACTTAAAAATTCTACTGAATCTTTCCCCATGAAACTATATACCAATCTTCTGAGCTCCTTCTGCTCTGTATCATGCTGCGGGCGGATTTGGCTACATATTTTCAAATGGGACATTATTTGCCCCAAAACACAAACACACGGCCATACCTACAGCTCAGTGGCCGGACTATAGACTGAACCCAGCAGGAGGCAGCACAAGCCCCTGTGCTACCTGGGAAGATATCTTTCCCAAGTTGCACTGCAGTATATATTGCCTCCTTCTGGGATCAGTCTATATTCCAGCCACTGAGCTATGGGTATGACCTTGTGTTTGTGTAGATTGGGCTACACGTCTAATGGGATATTTTCCCCTTTAACCTCTGCTTGTCTTTGGGTTCGGATGCTCCATCCATTTATATTGTTACAGGCTGATTGACCACTCTGTGTCCCCTTGTGATGAGTGACCACCTGCAGCCATAAATCCTGCGCTGCTCCCATTGCTTGTTTTCTATGGACAAATGTGGAATTTTAAAGATAAACAATTATATCCAGTTACCTAATTAGAACCGGCGCCTGTCAAAACCTTGTTAGCAACTCATTCTGAGCTCTGAACTTAAATGTCACGCTGCCATGCATTTGCAGGATATTTTTAAAATTTTTCAAATTTGAAAGATTGGGAAGCCTTCCTCCTTTGCAAAACACATTTTTTTGGCATCAGGAACTTCTCGTCTCTACCCGCCTGTGTGTGTCCTTGTTATGCTTGGGGAGGTTTTTATCTTTAATTGGTCGGGGTGTCCAGGGGTTTGAAAAACAGGCTTTTTTTTTTCTAAAAACAGCGCCATTCCTGTTCACAGGTTATGTGAGGTATTGCAGTTCAGCCCCGCCTTCAAAGGGGCTGAATACCCGGCACAACGTTACGGAAGAAAGCACCATGTTTTCCAAAATTCCCCTTAAATTAGCAAACCGTAAGTACAAGTTTAATAGATCAAAGGGCCCTCTTAACAGCATCATGGGCCCCTGGGGGAAGTAAGCAGTGGGCCCGCCCCAAAACAACTCACATAGGCATGCCTTTCCCCAAACCAACCCCCAAAAAAAAACCTTTTTTGTCGAAAAAACACCACAACCTGAATCTACAAGACTAATTGGCAGAGCAGGGAGCCTTTGGCTCCCTTCTCCACCATGGTTTTTAACTGTTTGCACATCCTAAAAACACACACACCGTTAAATAAGCAAAGCCAACCAAGGGATCCAGGGTATGTTTCTTGTATTCTTGGGACAAACATACACCAGCAAGGGTCCCTATACTTGTGGGGCCCCCGGGCAACTGCCTAGTGTGCCCAATGGAAAAGATGGCCCTGCATAGTACGGTTGAAAAAAGACACATGTCCATCAAGTTCAACCATGGGTGGGGAAAATGTGGGTGAAGGGAAGAAGACAAGGATTTCAAGGCCAGCCCCACCCCTGGTGAATGCCCTGAAACCCACAAGGCAAGAACCAATAGAGACCCCATCTCTGACCCCAGAGCCTCCACCAGCCAGGATCCAGAATATTACATGGCTACGTACACATTAATATTCTTTAGTTCCAGGTAGGTATCTAAGCCTTTCTTGAAACGCTCTACAGTTCCTGCTGTGACCAGCTCTCAGGCGGCTATTCCATAGATTACAGTTCTACAGTGAAAGAACGCTTTTCTCCTCATAGATTGAATCCTTTTCTCTCTCTAGTCGAAGGGAATTTCCCCTTGTCTTTTGAAGGAGCTTTACATGAAATAATTTTTCCGCATACTTTTTGTAGGGGCCATTAATATATATTTATATAAAGTAATCATGTCCCCCCTGGAAGCCGTCTTTTCTCAAGACTAAATAAGTTCAATTCTACAGGCCTCTCCTCATAACTCCATTGCCCTTATAAGTTTGGTAGCTCGTCTTTGCACTCTCTCTAGCTCCAGTTGGTTCATCTCAATGGTTCTCATGGTGAGTTTGCAAATACAGATATAAGTGTTTCAAAATAAAGTAATAATTGAAGAAAAGGGAAAAAAAATCTTTCAATTAACACCACTGTAGGACATTATTGGAAGTTTGAAAAGAACCTATTCCCTTCCCTTCGTCAAATTATTTCATGTAAAGCCTCTCAAAAGACAAGGGGACACTCCCTTTGGCTGGAGAAAAAAGGATTCAATCTCCAGAGGAGAAAAGCGTTCTTCACTGTAAGAACTATAAATATGTGGAATAGCCGCCTGAGGAGCTGGTCACAGCAGGAACAGGCGAGGGTTCAAGAAAGGCTTAGATACCTACCTGACACTAAAGAATATTAATGCGTATGTAGCCATGTAACATTCTGGATCCTGGCTGGTGGCGGCTCTGGGGTCAGAGATGGGGTCTTCCCTGGAGCAGATTGGTTCTTGCCGTGTGGGTTTCAGGGCATTCACCAGTGGGGAGGCCGGGCTTAATGTCCTTGTCTCCCTCCCTTCACCCACATTTTCCCCACCCTTGGTTGAACGTGATGGACACGTGTCTTTTTTTCAACCGTACTAATTATGTAACTATGACATCTTCTCTCTAGTCTCCACCATTGGTTGAACTTGAAGGAACTACGTAATTGGTGCCCAACTGAATGAGGGGAAGACAACCTGTCCATGAACACCATTGAAGGACATCTTTGGAAGTTTTAGAATTACCTCTATCCCTCTCTTCATTCACATCTTCTCCCCATCCTCGGTTGAACTTGATGGTCTTTTTTTTAACCATACTAAATACCTATGTAATTAACAACCATCTGAATGATGAGAAGACTGGTTTCTATGGTGACTATGACAATTAAGAATGGGACTAGTCAAAGACTGTTAGGTAACAGAATGGACCTAGCCATCGTATCACATTTCCAGTCCTTAAAGGGGTTGTCTCACTACATTGATTCATCTTACCTCAGTCCTGTTTTCTTGGTTTCATTTTGAATTCAGGGGCGTGTTTATTGGCTTCTACTAGCTGCAGTAGAAGTCAGGTCTGTAGCTATAGCAACCAGTGCTGGCAGCCTATCAGGAGGAATCAAACAGGTCTGTAGCTATAGCAACCAGTGCTGGCAGCCTATCAGGAGGAATCAAACAGGTCTGTAGCAGTTACATGCCAGAGTGGCCTTTGGGCCCCTCAATCACCATAGTCAGGATTGTTCTCCGTCTATGCCCCTAATTATATTTATATAATAAGAGTCAATCATCTTCACATCTCTCAAAATATGTCTTAATCCATCCCAAGCTGCTAAGTTGTTTTCCATAGTGTAAATCCTGGACCAACTGCTGGAACGCCTCACGTCAATGTTCCTGGCGCCATCCGAATCTGTTACATTTCATTCTGCTTTACCCATCAAAATAAAAGGAATAATTACTTCTCTGTGTAAAGGGGAGCAAAATAAAAGTTTAATGGGAATCTTTCCCCGGAGGGGCCAGGGCCTCAAATTGTCAACCCAAAAAGGGCCCAATGTGCCCCCCCCCCAACCCCACCCTTTCCCCTCTCCAACGTGACCACCCACGGAACAAACATTTCCTTTTCCCTTTCCAACGGGTTCCCTAAACCCAAAAAAATTTTTCCCCCAAAATATCAAAATACCCTTTTCCCTTTAAATTTCTCTGCCCCCAAAAATTTTTTTCCCCCATTTTACCATCTCACCTCGGTGTGAAGACACATTTTGGAGCATGCAGGATGTTTTTTTTCCCCCCTTTTTCCTTGTAAAAGTTTTTCAATGCTTTTTAAATTTTGGAAAAGGGGTTTTCTACATCTCATCTACTTTGCCATATCCAGGAGGTCCTAATCCAAATTAAGGAATATGAATGGCACCTGAGTCCTTCAGGAAGATAAACATTCTGTATTCCAATTTCCTATAAAAATAAAAATTCCCAAAATCACACACACAAATCAACTAAAAGTACTAATAAAAGGCACTAAAAATTTTTTTGGAAAAAGCATTTCTGCTACTTGGGAAAAATTTTGGGGGTTTTTTATTTCCCAAAATTTTGATAAAACGCATAACCCCCCTCCGAAATTTCAAGGGGAACCTCAAATGCAGTGGGAACCTACACCCAACTTTTTCCCCCCTTTCTAGGGCCTTCAACCCCATACTTCGAGATAAAGGGGCACCAGCTCCCGGGTACATTTGCATTAGGTTTAAAAACCCGTGAAGGGGGGTGGAGTGCGAAAACCCAACAAGGAGGCAGCCCCTCCCCCATACATAACTATTATTTTTCCCCTAGGTCAAAAGGAATGGAATAAATTCCCCCAAAAAGGGTGACATACCCAAAATTGGCCCCCCCCCCCATCTCTTTTTGGTGGCCGGGATTAGGAAGACAAACAACTTTTATGAGGGTTATAGAAACGTAAAAAGAACCACAAACCTCCTAAAAATTACAGGTAGGAGACACCTTTACATGGGAATACCCGGCATCATAACGAAGTCAAAATTGAAAAACTACTTGAAAGAACAACAATACCATCAGGTCAAAAGATGATTAATAGCTAAAAATAATTTTTTTAAAATTTAAAAAAAGGGAAACCCAAAAACGGTACCAATAACCCCATCAATACTAATGAATGAAGCGGAGAAACCCGCCCCAAAAGGGGCATTGCCGGGAACACTCCCCAAAGGCCCAAAATTACTACACGAAAAACCCCAAGGTTTGGGTAAAATTGAAAACACAAAAAAAAGAAAAAAATTTGAAGGGAAAACATACAAAGACCCCTGCAGAAATAATCCAGGAGCCCCCAAAACCCACTTATTATTGCAATAAAGAAAATGGGCAAGGGGGGGACATTTCTGAAAGGGGCGCTCCCCCCATTTTAAGGCTCTTAAAATGAGTGTTAATGCGCCTAAATAAATAAATGTAAAGAATCGGGTATGGTATGCCTTGAAAAACATAGGGAATACCCTATTTAGGCGGGTACCAAAAAAGACCCCGAAATACTTATTTTGCTAAATATTTGTGCCCCTATTAGTGCATTAAATGTGTCATCTGACATAAAATCGCCTAGTTTTGGTGTATGATAGTTCGTTTATATAAGAATACGGCGTCAAAGTTTTTTGGTGAAAAAAACAAACCAAAAAAAAAGGGAGCCCAATGGGACATTCGCCCTATGTTGTATTAATCAAAGAACATTCCGACGCGTTTCCCCCTGAAAAAAAAAGGGGTTCAATTGGGGACCAAAAGACGTAATAATTCCCACCACTTTTATTGAAAAGGAAAATTATTCACAACTCTGTATAGTACAACAGGGCAGTTACAGATCACCCGTTCCCCTTTGTCCAAAAATTTTGGTATTTTAGTAACGGGGCCAAATTTTTTGGGGTTGTATATCACCCTGAAAGTTTTAGATGGGAAACACCTTTAAAAAGTATGTTCAGTAGATGTTGTTTTATTGTCAGTAATTGCACACCCTATGAAGCCTTAAGCAAGGGTTTCAAATCATTTTCACTGAGGGGCCCCTCCAAGGGGCGTCAAAGGGGCGTGGACACAACATTCGTAAAAGGGCCCTGATTCCTTTGAGGGGGGAAAAATAATGAAAATTGCACCTCTTTTCACAAAGCTGGGTACCCTTTAGGAAGGTATAGTGCCCAGTAGGGTGTCATAGCGGTGCCCACCCGTGACTTGTCACAGGCATTAGGAGGGGTCACTAAAGGGTTTGAAACCAAAAAATGGTGCCCCCCATTGGAATTTCTGTTTAATGTGTATAAGCTCTTGTGGCCACAAAAAATTTTTTAAAATGATGAGCCAGATTTTGGCCCATGGGGCCCTTGAGATTGGCAAGGTCCTTAGAGGAAACATTGCCCGTGTGCGTTGAAACTACTCCTGAAAGGAAATTTTCCCTAAGGGAGGGCTTTAGCTACACCCCTGGGTACCTGGCATAAAACAATGCAAGACAGTTTCAAAACGTTACAGAATGTACAATGTTGTTGACCTAAGATGCACCTGGAAGCTCTGTTTCTAAGGCAGTTACTTCCTTGCCAAGAATAATAGAAATAAGATATGATGGGATCTAAAACTTGGTTGACTTAAGACAAATGCCTATACATAGAGGTGTGACCTCAGCACTCTTTGTAGCTTTGCCCTTGCTTTTAAGTGGCAACTTCATCCAAAACCTCTATAGTACATTTAGTTCTAATCCCCCATATTTGACAGAACTCAGCCAAAGCCTCTGCACTCCATGTAGTTCTGACCCCCCACATGGGACAGACCTCAGACAAAACTTTGGCATCCTCTCTAGTCCCACCTCTGCTTAGATGTGACAGATCTCAGCCAAACCCCCTGCCCTCTCTGTAGTCCTGCCCCCGCTTATATGTGACAGACCTCAGCCAAAGCCTCCGCCCTCTCTGTAGTCCTGCCCCCGCTTATGCATATTTCAGATCTCAGCAAATCAGAGCATTATAATATAAATCTGTTACCAGTAGTACAGAATATAGCAGACAAACCATAGCAAGCCCTGCCCAACCAATGATATTAACATTGCCTTCACCCAACAATGTATATATAGATAATCAGCCCAAATCCCGAGCAAATTTAATGCATTTTAAAAAAATTTCCATTAATAAAACTAAATGAAGTATCAAAAAAAATTGGCCCCGATCACTAAGATAGTTGAGGAATGCTCCATGGTATCCTGCACTATTTGTGTTGGACGGGGGCGACGTGCCTCTAAAGCTGAGGGACTCACGTTACTGATGTTATTTTTACTGGGCTGCTGTTGTGGGAGCAGGCTGTGCTCTGGATGTGGACACAGAACGTGCAGATTCTAATTTGGCCTCAATGTGGAGTGAAGAATGAAGTGTGTAAGGAATGCAATATAATATTACAAGGGGTTTAATGAAGGGTCCTGGTGATTGTGTGACTGTTCTGTATCCATCAACGTTCACATGAAAGTTATAAAGATGAAAACAATAGGGAACCGACTGGACAACATGTATTGGGATCCAGATGCATCTTTACGGTAATTGACTATAAATCTATTCCAAGCTTGTGGTCAGACTTAAAGGGCTGATCCATGTATTTCTTATAGTAGCATCAATGGTGTAGGAAATATTTCTAATCTAATGCTCACTTTAATTTTAGAGTTATATTGTACAAAATAACTTTTCTAAGTAGAAGATTCCCATTAGATATCAGAATGGGTAGCTGAGTTCATATTCTCTAGAGACTGGGAGGAGCCTGGTCCTTTGCTCACCATTGATCCAAAATTTAAAAAAGTGATTATTCCTTTCTAAAATAAAACTTTTAATAATATACGTTAAAATTAGTATTAACCACACCTTACTGGAAGGGACATGGTGGTGGTTGGTGGTCAATGTCATTGTCTCATGTGTCTCTATGACCGATCAGACGATCATTTTCACTGAGGCAGGAATGTGCTCTTAATAGCGGGCAGCTCCCTTCCTTCACTTTTTTATACCATGGACGATGGTGATCAAAGTAGATACAACTTCCCAAAATGTAGAAACAGGAATAAATATAATTAATCCAAAATTCCAAAAAGTGATTATTCCTTTCTAAAATAAAACTTTTAATAATATACGTTAAAATTAGTATTAACCACACCTTACTGGAAGGGACATATGGAGGAAATACTATACAATCCCTTTCTCTTCCTCCTATATATTCAAAGCTAATACGTATCCGTTAGCGGAGATCCCGCCCCTACAAGGGCGACCCCGCAAAAACTCCTCTCCTAATCCCTTCTACCGACCCTATACTAGTGCTCGTAAGTGTATGGATATCAGGAGAGATAAGTAGAGTACACTATACAAAGCAGTAACAAAATGGTGACACACGGTATAGTAACATACAGCCTGTGTCCCACTCAAACAAATATCGCCAGACGCGTTTCGTCCCAATATCATGGACTTCTCAATGGGGTGAAAACAGACTAATTACACTGCTTAAATAAAGTATTATCAGTCACAAATAGCGTTTAGGAATAGTACATAGTAACTGTAGATGACTTCTTCATCCTTCAGACAAATGTGTCTAAGATGGTACTTCGGGAGCTGGTTTGCCTCCTCTGTGATGGGACCACTAAAGTACTAGTGTGTCCAATGTGGGACACAGGCTGTATGTTACTATACCATGTTTCACCATTTTGTTACTGCTTTGTATAGTGTACTCTACTTATCTCTCCTGATATCCATACACTTACGAGCACTAGTTTAGGGTCAGTAGAAGGGATTAGGAGAGGAGTTTTGCAGGGTCGACCTTGTAGGGGCGGGATCTCCGCTAAGGGATACGTATTAGCTTTGAATATATAGGAGGCAGAGAAAGGGATTGTATAGTATTGCCTCCATATGTCCCTTCCAGTAAGGTGTGGTTAATACTAATTTTAACGTATATTATTAAAAGTTAAATTTTAGAAAGGAATAATCACTTTTTGGAATTTTGGATTAATTATATTTATTCCTGTTTCTACATTTTGGGAAGTCGTATCTACTTTGATCACCATTGTCCAGGGTATAAAAAAGTGAAGGAAGGGAGCTGCTCGCTACTAAGAGCACATTCCTGCCTCAATGAAAATGATCGTCTGATCGGTGACAGAGACACGTGAGACAATGACATTGACCACCGACCACTGCTGATCTCCAAACTGAAAGGGCTCTTTAGAAAGCTCTAATACCTTTAGAACTGCCCGGAGACTTCTGTTACTGGAGAACTGACATAAAGGACCTTTGGTTCTGGAAATCAGTGGTGGTCTGAGATCACGCACGTCACCAGTCTACAACAGAAAGACTCAACTGATCTGTTTCTGTGAGAAACTGCCTAAGGATAAGACTGATACAAACAGTGAAATGTGCTACTGGAATAATAGTATAATGTTGTACCGTGTTAGTCATAGAAAGTAGTAGAAGAGCGAAGAAATCAGGCGATACCTTTTAGAGGCTAACTGACTATATTTGATAGTAGCTTTCGAGAGTACTAGCTCCCTTCTTCAGACATGGTGTTATACAAGAAACAGAAAATTTACAAACTTTTTATACACAAAAGATAGGGAACTTCAAAGGAACTTGGAATCCTTAAAAATAACAAAATGCAATATAAGTAGAAAAGTTATTTACAACAGGTCAAGAAATAAATAATCTGGAAACTTTTGAGGCGTGACAGGAGGGGTCAGTAATTATTGCTCTTATCTCTTTGCGCTCAGGTGTGATTTGTGGCCCTCACAGTTCACACATATAGTGTGACAGGAAACTAGCATGGATATTTAGCCCATTTGCAGAGTTTTAAATGTTTGCATTCATTTAAATTCCCATAGAGAGAAAGGAATGGGAATTTAAATTAATGCAAAAATGTAAAACTCTGCAAAATGGGCTAAATATCCATGCTAGATTCATGTTAAACTAGGTGTGAACTGTGAGGGCCACAAATCACACCTGAGAGCAAAGAGATAAGAGCAATAATTACTGATCCCTCCTGTCACGCCTCACAAGTTTCCAGATTGTTTATTTCTTGACCTGTTGTAAATAACTTCTCTGCTTATATTGTATTTTGTTGTTTTTAAAGATTCTTACTGGAATAATTTAACGATTAAGGTTCCTTTATCCAATTGTCGCTCACAAGCTCACCACTGCAGGCCTCCCATATTCTGACAAATGTCTTATCTGCTGACCTGACCTCTTGCCTGGTACCTGTGATGACCAGGGGCGTAACTACCGGGGTAGCAGGGGTAGCAGTTGCTACGGGGCCCCTGCGCTTAGGGGGGCCCCGGGGCAGCTGCTACTGCGTCCGCTACCCCGGTAATGCCGCTCCTGGGCCCGCCGGCAGTGAACTTAACAGTTCACTGCGGCGGGCGGGGAGCTGCGGGGCCCAGCGCATACTCCCTCTGAACGCCCGGGCCCCCCGGCCCGAGCGTTCAGAGGCAGCGCTGCTCGGTAGTAGCAGGACGGAGCGCCGATCGCTCCGCTCTGTTACTTCCCCCTGCCGGCCCTCTGTGGTCACGTGGGCGCGCGCGGTGACGTCACATCACCGCGCCGCCCGCGCTGAGCGCAGAGGCTGCAGGGAGAGCAGCAGAGCGGAGCATCGGGGGAGCGTGGACCGAGGTGAGTAAGTTGTTTCTTATTTTATCTACCCCATATGCCTGCCTATAGCCCCCCATATGCCTGCCTATAGCCCCCCATATGCCTGCCTATAGCCCCCATATGCCTGCCTATAGCCCCCCATATGCCTGCCTATAGCCCCCCATATGCCTGCCTATACCCCCCCATATGCCTGCCTATAGCCCCCCATATGCCTGCCTATAGCCCCCCATATGCCTACCTATACCCCCCATATGCCTACCTATAGCCCCCATATGCCTGCCTATAGCCCCCCATATGCCTGCCTATAGCCCCCATATGCCTGCCTATAGCCCCCCATATGCATGCCTATAGCCCCCATATGCCTGCCTATAGCCCCCATATGCCTTCCTATTCTCCCCCATATGCCTGCCTATAGCCCCCATATGCCTGCCTATAGCCCCCCCATATGCCTGCCTATAGCCCCCATATGCCTACCTATAGCCCCATATGCCTGCCTATAGCCCCCATATGCCTGCCTGCCTATACAGCCCCATTTATGACTGCCTGCCTATACAGCCCCCTATCTGCCTGCTTGCCTGCCTATACAGCCCCCTATCTGCCTGCCTGCCTGCCTATAGCCCCCATATGCCTGCCATACAGCCCCCTATATGTCTGCCTGCCTATACAACCCCCTATCTGCCTGCTTGCCTGCCTATACAGCCCCCTATCTGCCTGCCTGCCTATACAGCCCCTATATGCCTGCCTGCCTGCCTATACAGCCCCCTATATGCTGCCTGCCTGCCTATACAGCCCCATATGCCTGCCTGTACAGCCCCCATATGCCTGCCTCTACACCCCTATTTGCCTGCCGTATACCCCACAAGCCTGCCTGTATACCCGAAGCCTGCCAGTAACTTATATGGGGCCCCTTTAGCTACCTAAACCCTACCTATATGGCCCCTATAGCCCACCTAACCCCTGTCTACCTGTATGGCTCCCTATAGCTACCTAAACCCTGCCTGCCTATATGGGCACTCTATTGGCTACCTAAACCTTGCCTATTTGGGGCCCCATATATCCTATCTAAGCCCTGCCTGCCTAAATGGACCCCATATAGCCAGGGGGACAGGTGCTGGAAAAGTCAGGATTCTAAGATATTTGTGTCTAAATCTGCAGGGACAAGTGGTCGGGAGATGTCATCAAGATGGCGGACTGGACCGGATGCAGAACAAAAGAGAAAGTCAACGACTGGTCAGAGAAACGTCACCTGTGAGTCACAAGATGTAACTGCACTGTAATCACTTATATGTCTGCACAGGCTGTGTACACTGGTGTCTACCACTATATGGTCACTGTATGGAGGTAATATACAGTCTGCAGAGCCTGTGTACACTGCTGTCTACCACTATATGGTCACTGTATGGAGGTAATATACAGTCTGCAGAGCCTGTGTACACTGGTGTCTACCATTATATGGTCACTGTATGGTGGTAATATACAGTCTGCAGAGCCTGTGTACACTGGTGTCTACCACTATATGGTCACTGTATGGAGGTAATATACAGTCTGCAGAGCCTGTGTACACTAGTATATACCACTTTATGGTCACTATATTATTATATATTATTATTATTAGACAGTATTGGTCTTGTGTACTGATCAGTAATAGTGTAGGGTTATTATTCAGTCACTATGTGGTGGTAATTTGTGGTCGTGTTCTGGTGGTATAATCAGGTCCTTATGTAATAGCGTTATTGGTAATGTTGGTTTTGGTATAGTGGATTTGATTGGTAGCAGTATGATGGTGATATGTATGGTGAGGTATTTGCCCCTTGTATTATCTACATTATCTAACAGCATGTCCTGGTACATGGTCATGGTCAGGGAGGGGGGGGGGGGGCCCCATCCAAAAGTTTGCTATGGGGCCCTGGCTTCTCTAGTTACGCCCATGGTGATGACCATACTCTGCATGCCATGAACTCCTGCTTCTTACCTGTGATGACCATACCCTACCTGCCCTGACCTCCTTCCTGTTACTTATAATGACTTTACTTTGCTTGACCTGACCCCTTACCTGTTACTGTACCCTGCCTGACATCTTGGCCTCTTGCCTGTTAACTGTTATGACTTCCTGTCCTAACCTCCTACCTATTACCTGTGATGACCATACTCTGTCTGCCATTACCTCCTGCCTATTACCTATGATGACAATATTCTGTCCTTACCTCCTGCTTGCTATCTGTGATGACCATACTCTGTCTGCCATGACCTCCTGCCTATTACCTGTAATGACCATACTCTGTCCTTACCTCCTGCCTATTACCTGTAATGACCATACTCTGTCCTTACCTCCTGCCTGTTACCTGAGCTGACCATACTCTGTCCTGACCTCCTGCCTGTTACCTGAGCTGACCATACTCTGTCTGCCATGACCTCCTGCCTATTACCTGTAATGACCATACTCTGTCCTTACCTCCTGCCTATTACCTGTTATGACCATACTCTGTCCTGACCTCCTGCCTGTTATCTGAGCTGACCATACTCTGTCCTGACCTCCTGCCTGTTATCTGAGCTGACCATACTCTGTCCTGACCTCCTGCCTGTTATCTGAGCTGACCATACTCTGTCCTGACCTCCTGCCTGTTATCTGAGCTGACCATACTCTGTCTGCCATGACCTCTTGCCTATTACCTATAATGACCATACTCTGTACTTATCTCCTGCTTGCTACCTGTGATGACCATACTCTGTCCTTATCTCCTGCTTGCTACCTGTGATGACCATACTCTGTCAATATCTCCTGCTTGCTATCTGTGATGACCATACTCTGTCTGCCATGACCTCCTGACTATTACCTATGATGACCATAATCTGTCCTTACCTCCTGCTTGCTATCTGTGATGACCATACCCTGTCCTTACCTCCTGTTTGCTATCTGTGATGACCATACTCTGTCCTTATCTCCTGCTTGCTACCTGTGATGACCATACCCTGTCCTTACCTCCTGCTTGCTACCTGTGATGACCATGCCCTGTCCTTACCTCCTGCTTGCTATCTGTGATGACCATAATCTGTCCTTACCTCCTGCTTGCTATCTGTGATGACCATACTCTGTCCTTATCTCCTGCTTGCTACCTATGATGACCATACTCTCTCTGCTGTGACCTTCTGCCTGTTACCCACGATGACCATGCTCTACCTGCCCTGACTTACTGCTTGCTACCATTGATGCCATTCTGCCTATGTGACATCTGCCTTCCCTTCGGTACCATGTCTGATTACTTCAGCTGTTGCTGGGGCAGCAAACTCGGGGTCTGTCCAAGTCCCTATATGGCTAATAAAAACTAAAACTCATAACCCAACCCCAACTCTGATGCAACCCAGCAGATTCACCGCAGCTAACACCAATGATTTATTCAATACCGAACCCTGCACCACGGCACCCGCAGTCTTCCCCATTTCAACAGCTTATACATATAGAACATAAATAACAGACTTAAAAGCATTTCACAGTGACCCCTGTCATAATACAGCTATGGATCTGGCCCCTGAAATGTTCCCCCATCAGATTTTGGCTTGGAAATCTCCATATGCTGACAGGTCTGGCAAAGGAATGATTGGAACTGTATCGCACATGTCTGAAGACAGATACCACCAGAAGGTACTGACATTCCTCCCATAATTCATGTGCTCGCTTTTGTGGGTTATGAAGGAATCCAGCGAATATCTCACACGTCCTGTTGTGTAATTGTACGATACAATGTCATTACTGCTCGGTAATTGTTTCCCTAAGGTTCTCAAGGTTATTTTATCTGAAACAAATTATCAAGGTCATGGGAATCTTATAAGAATTCTTCGCCTACATTTGAGCGGTTGTATATCGGGGCCGGAATACAGTGACTCGGGATGGATACATTGTATCTGTACTTTTTGTGTTTTTCCATACTTAATTCCATCACTTTGCCCAGATTTTGGTTCATGATAAATATTTGATATCAGTGGAGTATATAGAAGACTCCGGCCCCCTATGAAACGTTAAAATGGGCCCCACATTATACTGGAGAGAAGGACATTTGTTTCCATAACTCTTGTGACAATTTCCCACCCCTTGCAATTCCTCTGGAGCAGGGGCGTAGTTATAGGGGGTGCAGAGGTAACTTGAGGGGGCCCAAACGCCCTTCTGCCACCTAAGGAGACACCAGCATTGTAAAGACACATGGTAACTGGGTGGCCCTATTTCATTCTGTGCATTAGGGCCCAAGAGCTTCAAGTTACACCACTGCTCTGGAGAGGTCCAACAGAAGTGCTTGATACTCAGCAGGAATGGGAATAGGACCAACCAAATATTGGTCTACTCTCTTCAAGGACTGCATAGTCTGGCCCTTGTGGACTGTTGTTTCATCAAAACCCCTTAAATAGTCCACACAAAAACAATGTTGATTTGTAAATTGTAGGGAACATAAGAGTTTAGATACTTTGAGAAGCAATGGATAAGGTTCAGATACAGAAGGAACTTTCTCCTAAGGATGCAGGCAGTGTCTGGCAGAGGAAAAAGCACCCCAAGGGAGTGGACACCATCTTTGATTTTGAGCTCCGTGATGCACCTCCACCCCTCTTTGTTCAGCAACCCATAGGTAGTGACACAGCTCTGCCAGCCAATCCCAGACACCCTTGGAGGCCTCTAAACAACCCTTTGAGGGCAGCCATAACCCTAATGCAGCCCTGGGTAAAAATTAGTTTGAATCCTATACTATAGGGGTTTAAGGTGTCCTTTAGTTTAAAGGAGTGTTCTCACCTTTGACTTTTATGGCAAATCCCCAAAAGTGTGGGCTTATAACATAGAGCTGGTCGCGCTTGTGCTCAGCTCTCCATTATGTTCTATGGGAGTTCCCAGTATGGCTGAACATTCCACTCCCCTGTACTGGGAACTCACTAAGAACAGAATGGAAACTTGTGTACAAGCCTGACCAGCTCTCCATTCTGAGCCAACACTTTCGGGGCCGTTCCCAAGATCCAATCCTGGGACATCATGATGTCATATCCTATTGATGTGCCATCAAAATCTAGGGTGGGAACACCTTTTTAAGGTCCAACTGATATTTAGGAAGGTTAAGCTCCCTACACCGATGCCTCAAATAAGGGCCTTGCACTCTCTTCCTAGTGAGTTATAGTCATGTTTTTCTAAATGTGTCCCCATGAAAACACTTCCTCCCCCTATACAATGTCATGATTGGTACACTAGAGACACAGATCAAGGGAGAGATGTGGATATTGTGAGGTTCCGTGTCCTACTGATAGCGCTGACCTTCCAGACCACAGAACAGTGAGGCTATGTCTACACGGCAACTGTAAAATGCAGTCGGAAATCCCATGCTATGTCACCATCACCGTACCACGTTTTCTGCTGTGATTTTTGCGGTCGGTTTTCAGCCTGCTTAGAACTGTACTAGAATCCACCATAGGGCAGATTATAGAACATGTTCTATAAGTCGGTGGTTTTAAAATCCGACTATTGAAAATCCGTGCTATGTAGACTACAGCTCAGATTTTCTATTGCGGTCTATGGGCATTGGGTTACAGTTGGATTTTTGCAGATTCTAAATACTGAATCTGCTTAAAGAGATTGTCTCATCTCACTGTTTCATAGAGCACAGCAGCATTATTCCATCCGTGCATCCTGTCACTTCCTGGTCAAGCTGTCTGTAATTAGCATATGAGCTCTGTGTATTCAGACCTATGCTAATTAGATAAACCATCTTCTGCTCTGAGGTCCAGAGAAGCTTCTGAGCTAAAGTAAACAGTAGTATTTAGTGTCTTTTGTCTGAAAGATCAGATAACACTCAAGCTCTCAGGCTGCTGGCAGTTCTGTGCCTGGACCTGTGTGATGACAATATGACATCACTCCCTGCTATCAGATAAGACAAACAGCAAGGGAGAACAAGCAAACAGGTTGGTCACTAGAGAAACCAGAGAGCCCTCTGAAGATGACAAAAGTTGTAGCTCATCAACAAGAAAAATGAACAAAGCAATATATTTGAAATACATGTTCATTTAGTGTTCCCTACATGTTGAAAGCTAATCCTTGTAGTGAGACAACCAAAAATCAGTGCTGTGTAGACATGGCCTAAGGTTTGTCAACTAAATACAGACAAATTACCCCTTCCCATGGGACGTCTGGAACAAAACACTCTGCTACAGATCTGTTTTTATCATGGAAGGGTTTGTGGCCATGGGAAAGCTATGTTCTCTTTAATCTTCTCAGTACTGGGTTGCTCGGTGTTATAGAACCATCAGCCACATGTTTGTTATTTGTAAGTGGTTGACTCTTCTCTTGGGGGTTTTTGATCTACAAGGTTTTTTTTTCCTACTGATTGAAATGTTTTGCTTCTTCTTTTCTTTAGAGACGGTCTGCACAACGACAGGATGTGTCACCGCAGGTACGTCCTCACATTCCCTGATTACCTCCATGATGGAAAGTTCTACCTTTACGTTACATTGTTGCAGATTCAGTTTATTTTGGTATAAACAGTCATTTAATTAAGTTGAAATGCAACATAGATCTCCCTTGTTCTCTGTACAACAACATCACCTGAGGGCACAAAGCTCCATTAAGGCTCATGAATTGGATTTTTTATTAATTTTGGTGGAACATGTTATTTTTTTTAGCTGCAAGAATTATCCAGAACATGGACCCATCTATAGAACCTTGCACTGATTTCTACCAATATGCCTGTGGTGGTTGGTTAAACAGGCATGTGATACCAGAGACCAGCTCCCGTTACAGCATCTTTGATATTCTTCGGGATGAAATGGAGATTATATTAAAGGGTAAGAAAATGCGGGAGAGTTCTGGATACTGTGGTAGAATATTTGCATCTACACGTTATCAAAATGCCACATAGTCCTTTTAACGAAAGTTGGAAATCATACAGGTTAGTAGGGTTCTCCAGACTGTGTTGTATTTCAGGAGGAGAGCAATTCCTCCTAGGGGAGAATACTTCCACTGTATGGTGGCACCATATAGTGGTACAAAAAGTAACATAGTAAGTAAGGTTGGTAAAAAAAACCAGGTCCATCAAGTCCAACCTACAGTGTTGTTCAAAGGAAGGTAAAATCCCCCATGAGGGGCATGCTAATTGTCCCATACAAGAGGTAAGATTCTTTTCGGACTCCAAATCTGTCATCAGGATAGTCCCTGGATCAACGTCCTGTCTCCAAAATCTAGTCCCCATAACCGGTGATACTATATTCTTCAAGAATGGCATTTAAACCCTCCATGAACTTGGTCAATGACTCCCCGATCACAACCTCTGGTGACCCTGAGCTCCATAGTGTCACCGCACTTACAGTAAAGAATCCTTAGAGCTTGTCCGCATGGCAATAGTTTGCAGTCGGTTTTTCAGACGGTTTTTGGTTTTGAGCACCATCTGCAAACCGGCTGACAAACTTTAAAATGGATAGCTATGGAAAACCCATGCAGCGGTTCATTCTTCCGATCGTGGAGAAAAAACGCGCCCCCCCACCTCCCTCCCTCCGTGGCCGTGTGCATGGCCCGAAAACAGTACAAATACCGGTCGGATAAACCAACCGGTATTTGTTCTGTGTCGTGGGGACGCAGCCCTTTATGTGATGATGCCTTTAAAAAAGGCAAAATTTTGTATAAATCCTACATGAATGAAAGTAAGTAATGTCTATAAAAATGTGTACGTTGGTATCTTACGAATCAGTGCTCTTGGGGGTTTGTCCGGACAACACATTTTTTGTTAGTGACTGTAATGGGTGGATTAGGGTGTGGGAATGTAAACTTTCTATCCTATGAATAATGTAGGAGCCTTCTTTCCTCTTCATGTAGATGACGCCCCCTTGTCATGGTTACAGGCCAAGGTGTCAAAAGATTATGTAAGAGATCTGTGCACTGTCCTTTCACATATTTGTGCATCGTAATTAAATCTTCCCTAAGCCTTTTTTTCAAGCTGAATAAACCCAAGTTTGATAGTCTGTCTTGGTGCCACAAATCCCCCACTCCCTAAACCAACTTTGTTGTGCCCTGTAAAATGACTTTGCATTATGAGACTAAGGCTAGGTCTACACAGCACAGGTTTTCAGTCAGATTTTCAGTGGATTCAGTATTTGGAATCCGCGGAAAATCCAACAGTACCCTGTGCTGCATAGACAGCAATAAAGAATCTGTGCCGTAGTCTACACAGCATGGAATTTTTACGGTGGCCTTAAGATCGCAGAATATGCAACATGTATGTCCACAGGATTCCCGTAATTTCCCGGAAACCGACTGCGGCTTTGTG